>NIVC01002554.1:42500-98423 GCA_002269645.1 Macrostomum lignano | reverse complement strand
CCAGTCAGCTCGGTTGGTTGCTGTGCGGGTCACTGTCAGATGGTTCGCCGCAAGTGAGCTAGAGACCAGGTCAGAGCAGGTTCTTCTTGCTGTGCTCAAGGAACGGAGAAAGGTCTGGACAGCAGCACCATCGAGGCGTTCTGGACTTTAGAAGTCTCGGCATCAGAAGTGCAGCCGAGCCTGATCAGCGTCCACTGACTCTGAATGCCAGTTCCAAGAGGGTCGCTACTCAGTTCAGTGCCGTGGAAGATTCCCAAAAAGGAATTAAGATTGCCCGACAACTTCGAGTAGCGTTCAAGAGACTAAAGACCAATCTGACGAGGCTGCGTCGTGAGCCTGCGCTACTTCAGGAGTACCACCGCATTCTGACCAGTCAGAAGGAAGCTGGCGTAGTCGAAGAAGCTCCAGATGGGACCAGCGATCTCATCACTACCTACCCCACGAGCCGTAATCCGTCCTGAAGCTGAATCGACCAAAGTTCGAGTGGTTTTCGACGCGAGTGCCAAGCGAGATCAGTGCAGTCCATCGCTGAATGACTGTCTGGAAACAGGAACCTGTTCGTTGCCGAGATTCCGCGACTGCTTCAGGCATTTCGACTTCATCCGATCGCCTTGACTGCCGATATTGAGAAGGCTTTTTTGCAGATCCGAATTGCAGAAGACGACCGCGATGCTCTACGATTCCTCTGGCCACGGGATCCCAGTCAAGCTGATTCACCTCTCGTTGTTCTGCGCTACGCTGCTCTGGTGTTCGAACTCACCTGCTCACCTGCCGTCCTGGAGACTGTCATTCAACACCACTTGGCATCTCACCGAGGCCCGCATGCAGAGTTCGTGGATAAGGTGTCCAAAGAAATCTATGTGGACAACCTGATCTCTGGGTGCGTGGATGAACAGCAGGCCCTGGATCTCATCCAAAAATCCCGGCACATATTCCAACAGGCTGGAATGAATCTGCGACACTGGCAGTCCAACAGCAAGAATGTATTGAAAGCGGTTCGCGCCAGCACACTTGACAGTGATGTTCTTGCTCCGGCGTTGTCGGCGGTGACAAAGGACATAACGGAGGACCCCTCCAGCTATTCAGCCGCCTCCTTGGGCGAAGATGGCGTATCGTCAAAAGTCCTCGGGCTGCGATGGGAGACAGGATCGGACGTGTTCGTGCTGCAGTTTTCTCCGCCAGAAGATTTGCTCAAGGCGTCGCCCTCCAAGCGTGTCGTGCTACAGCTGCTGGCCCGTGTCTACGATCCTCTGGGCTTCCTGGTTCCGCTGCTTACGTTGCCGAAATCGATGTTCCAGAAGCTGTGCGTTGAAAAGATCGCTTGGGACTGCCCGCTAAAGGAGCCGATTAAGCAGCAGTGGCTGAAGTGGTTGCAGGAGATGCTGGCAGGTCGATTTCAAGTTCCAAGGTTGGTGCTTTCGGCGACGAAGGAGGTCGAGGAGATACAGCTGCATGGGTTCTGTGATGCGTCAGTCAAATTCTATGCGGCGTGTCTTTACCTGCGAGTGCAGTACACCGATGGTTCCGTCAGCTGCAACCTGGTGGCCGCCAAGGCGAGAGTGGCTCCACTGTCGGTTCTTTCAATTCCTCGGCTCGAACTCCTGGGTGCCTTGATACTCGCCAGACTGTTGACATCATCCATGAGTCAGTATCCTCAGGTTCGCCAGGTGTTTTGCTGGACAGACAGTGCCGACACGCTCTACTGGATCCGGCAGCACAGACCCTGGAAGCTCTTTGTTCATAATCGGGTGACGGAGATCCGCCGCCTGGTGCCAGAGGATGCCTGGAGACATGTCCCAGGCGAGGAGAATCCGGCGGACGTTGCATCTCGAGGAACATCAGCGAGCAAGTTGAAGGCGGACGACAGCTGGTGGCACGGTCCAGAATGGCTGGCACGACCTCCTGACGATTGGCCCGACCAATCCTTTCTCAGCTTACCGACAGCGGCAGTTGCCGAGGAGCAGAAGACACAAGCGAACCGTCCAGTTGTTCTGCTAACTGAAGCCGGTCCTGACATCAGTCTACAGGAAGTTCTCAATGACACGAACTTCTCATCCTGGATCAAGCTGATTCGGGTGACAGCCTATGTCCTACGCTTCGTCAGAAACCTGCAAGCTAGAACTTCTGCAGCGGGGGAGGAGCGAGTGGGACCACTGGCTGCAGCAGAAGTCCTTGAAGCTGAAGAGCGCTGGCTGCGAGAAGTGCAGAGACGGAGTTTTCAAGCCGAAATTGCTCACATTCAGGAGTCAGCGGCCAGTACAGATCTCAGCAGGCAGTTGAATCGTTTTCTCGACAACAAGAGTATTCTCCGAAGCCAAGGTCGATTGAAGGAGTCCAACGCCTCTGCCGAGGTTGACTGTCCGATTCTGATCCCGAGCAAGTCACACCTGGAGCTTCTTCTCATCTGGGACGCTCACGCCAAGGTTCTGCACGGGGGGGGGGTGCCCAGCACTCTTTGTAAGCTGCGAGAGAGATTCTGGCTAATCAGAGGAAGACAGCGAGTCAAGTCGATCCTGAGAAGTTGCTTTGTCTGCAGACGTCTTCAAGGACTACCATATGCAGTGAAGCAAATCCCAGCCTTACCTGAAGCACGCGTGAAGTCTGGGAGAGCCTTTGAGTGGTGCGGACTCGACTACTGCGAACCTGTCAAACTGATGGAGGACACAGAGATCGAGAAAGGCTATATCCTGGTTTTCACCTGTGCGGCCACGCGAGCCCTTCACCTGGAACTGGTGAGCGACTTGACGACCGAGACCTTCCTGCAAGCCCTCCGACGGTTCTGTGCTCGGAGAGGAATTCCCAATCTCATCAGTGACAACGCCAAGACATTCACCAAGGCTGCCAAAATACTTCAGGCGTCGGAGAGTCGACAAGTTCAAGACTTCTGCGCCACCAGGAAAATCACCTGGCAATTCATCGTCGAACGCGCACCGTGGCAAGGAGGCTTCTGGGAGCGACTGATGAGGGACATCAAGCTGGCTTTGCGCAAGACCATCCTCAACGCAACCCTGACGCTGGACGAACTGCGGACAGTGCTAATGGAGGTGGAAGCGGTGCTCAACAGTCGGCCTCTACTCTACGTGGATGCCGAAACCAACGGAGAAGTCCTGACGCCGGCGCACTTTCTGGTCCTGCAACGGCTGACGGCGGAGCCAACTTCTAGCGGTACGCCCGAGCTCCTGCTGCCGTTGCCAACACTGCTGAGGCGAATGCGCGCCAGACTGCAAGCCTTCTGGGACTGCTGGGAGCGACAGTATCTGACCAGCCTGCGAGAACATAATCTAAGTCCCAAGCATGGCGTAACTCGAGAAGCTACGGCCGGCGACATCGTCCTGGTGAAAGGTGAGGCCGGGCAGCCGAGGCTTACCTGGTGTACCGGTGTCATCGAGTCGGTGCATCCTGGCCGAGACGGGGCGGTGAGATCTGCAACGGTTCGAGTCGCGCCCAGACCTGGCCGCGGTCCCAGGAGATGCTTGATTCGCCGACCGGTGGAGAACCTAATTTTGCTGGAAGCTGTGAAAACTGAATGAACTTAAGTAACTGACTTTCAATGACTGTTCTAATCGTTGTTTCGAGTTTCTGTTTAGTTTTAGTTCGCAGTAATTTTCACTCCCTTTCAATCTTACCTTTTGAGCTCCTTAGCGCTGATTGGATTTTTTTTGAGTTTCGTTTTCCCTTTGTTCCTACTTTTTCGTTAACTCAGTACTCTGGTGATGGTGTGTCACATTTTTAGTCATCAAGTCTGTTGTAATGTTGGAGCGTTTTTTGTTGTTCGTTTGTTTTTTGCTATTCATTTCGTTTAATTTCATTTAAGTTAATGGCGAGTTTCTTTTTCAAATAACAATGTCCATATACTAAAAATGGTCTGTTGGTATGTGTGTGTGTGTATGTGTGTGTGTGTGATCGATTTTAGCAAAAATGGCTCAACCGATTTTGTTCAAACTTGCACCATTCGATCAGAAATTTTTCCGTGACGGTACATGCATCGTGGCTAAGAAATTGCTCGATGCTAAAGGGATTATTTCGACTTGAAACGCACTGTAAAAATGCTAGAGAAAAAACTGACTGGTTGAATTCTGATTCTGAAATAGATTGCATCACAATACACTTTATTTATCGTCTGTGTACTGGCTGAATTTGACACTCAATTGAATTGCGTCACAGCTTTGAGTGTGAAAGTATAGTGCAGTACTGAATTTATATTACGTAACCATATTGTTAGCTTTCATAGACACTGGTACTGACTTGCCTAAGAAATTGATTATGTCATAACTGCTTCGCGTGACTTTTTACTCTACCTGACTTGGTGTGAGTGTTGAATTATATAAGTGGTACAAATTCACTGATAACTTCGATGAGAGCTAGCCTAGAGCTGAGCAGACCAGACTGCTAATGCAGCGACCTGGGTTCGAATCTAAGTAGTTTAAAAGTAGTAGTGTAAAATTTTTTATTAAAAGCTTTTATTAAAGGACTAAATAAAAACACTTAGATTACTGCACTCGATAAGCTAAGGATTATTGCTCTTGGCAAACCAAGGAATACTGCACTCGATAAGCCAAGGATTATTGCTATTAATAAACCAAGGACTATTGCTATTAATAAACCAAGGATTACTGCACTCAATAAACCAAGGACTATTGCTCTTGGCAAACCAAGGATTACTGCACTCGATAAGCCAAGGACTATTGCTCTTGGCAAACCAAGGATTACTGCACTCGATAAGCCATGGATTATTGCTATTAATAAACCAAGGATTACTGCACTCGATAAGCCAAGGATTATTGCTATTAATAAACCAAGGATTACTGCACTCGATAAGCCAAGGATTATTGCTATTAATAAACCAAGGATTACTGCACTCAATAAACCAAGGACTATTGCTCTTGGCAAACCAAGGATTACTGCACTTGATTAATCAAGGATTATTGCTATTAATAAACCAAGGATTACTGCACTCGATAAGCCAAGGATTATTGCTATTAATAAACCAAGGATTACTGCACTCGATAAGCCAAGGATTATTGCTATTAATAAACCAAGGATTACTGCACTCGATAAGCCAAGGATTATTGCTATTAATAAACCAAGGATTACTGCACTCGATAAACCAAGGATTATTGCTATTAATAAACCAAGGATTATGCACTTGGCAAACCAAGGATTACTGCACTCGATAAGCCAAGGATTATTGCTATTAATAAACCAAGGATTACTGCACTCAATAAACCAAGGACTATTGCTATTAATAAACCAAGGATTACTGCACTCAATAAACCAAGGACTATTGCTCTTGGCAAACCAAGGATTACTGCACTCGATAAGCCAAGGACTATTGCTCTTGGCAAACCAAGGATTACTGCACTCGATAAGCCAAGGATTATTGCTATTAATAAACCAAGGATTATTGCTATTAATAAACCAAGGATTACTGCACTCGATAAACCAAGGATTATTGCTATTAATAAACCAAGGATTATGCACTTGGCAAACCAAGGATTACTGCACTCGATAAGCCAAGGATTATTGCTATTAATAAACCAAGGATTACTGCACTCAATAAACCAAGAACTATTGCTCTTGGCAAACTAAGGATTACTGCACTCGATAAGCCAAGGATTATTGCTATTAATAAACCAAGGATTACTGCACTCGATAAACCAAGGATTATTGCTATTAATAAACCAAGGATTATGCACTTGGCAAACCAAGGATTACTGCACTCGATAAGCCAAGGATTATTGCTATTAATAAACCAAGGATTACTGCACTCAATAAACCAAGGACTATTGCTCTTGGCAAACCAAGGATTACTGCACTTGATTAATCAAGGATTATTGCTATTAATAAACCAAGGATTACTGCACTCGATAAGCCAAGGATTATTGCTATTAATAAACCAAGGATTACTGCACTCGATAAGCCAAGGATTATTGCTATTAATAAACCAAGGATTACTGCACTCGATAAGCCAAGGATTATTGCTATTAATAAACCATGAATTACTGCACTCGATAAGCCAAGGATTATTGCTATTAATAAACCAAGGATTACTGCACTCATAAGCCATGGATTATTGCTATTAATAAACCAAGGATTACTTACTGCACTTGGCAAACCAAGAATTACTGCACTCGATAAGCCATGGATTATTGCTATTAATAAACCAAGGATTACTGCACTCGATAGCCAAGGATTACTGCGCTTGATAAGCTTGGCTACATGTATAGGATTATTTCTATCCAGGGATGCTTGCTATTTAGGGATTCTTGCTATGTGCAGGATGCTTGCTATCTGGAAGGATGCTTCTACATTATTTGGGGTATGCTTGCTATCTGCAAGATGCTTGCTATCTGCAAGATGCTTGCTATCTGCAAGATGCTTGCTATCTGCAGATGCTTGCTATCTGCAGATGCTTGCTATCTGGGTGGATGCTTGCTAGGAGTATAAGGGGATGCTTGCTACTGGGGGGATGCTTGCTGTCTTGGGAATATTTTCTATTTAGGGGTAATGACTAAAATTCATGAGAGCTAGCCTAGAGGTAAACAGACTAAACTGCTAAATGCAGGGACGATGGTTCGAATTTTTAGAGAGAAGAGTTTTTTTTAATTAAAGCTTTTTAACGCCAAGACAAAAAAAATTATGGAAGCGTCATGTAAACAATCATACAACCGTCATGTAAACAATCATAGAAGCGTCATGTAAAAATCATAGAAGCGTCATGTAAAAATCATAGAAGCGTCATGTAAAAATCATAGAAGCGTCATGTAAACAATCATAGAAGCGTCATGTTAAAATCATAAAAGCGTCATGTAAAATCATAAAAGCGTCATAAAAAATCATAGAAGCGTCATGCAAACAATCATAGAAGCGTCATGTTAAAATCACACAAGCGTCATGTAAACAATCATACAAGCGTCATGTAAACAATCATAGAAGCGTCATGTAAAAAATCATAGAAGCGTCATGTTAAAATCATAAAAGCGTCATAAAAAATCATAGAAGCGTCATGTAAACAATCATACAAGCGTCATGTAAACAATCATAGAAGCGTCATGTAAACAATCATAGAAGCGTCATGAAAAAATCATAGAAGCGTCATGTAAAAATCATAGAAGCGTCATGTAAACAATCATAAAAGCGTCATGTAAACAATCATAGAAGCGTCATGTAAACAAAAATAGAAGCGTCATGTAAACAATCATAGAAGCGTCATGTAAAAAATCATAGAAGCGTCATGTAAACAATCATATAATAAACCAAGGATTATTGCTATTAATAAACCAAGGATTATGCACTTGGCAAACCAAGGATTACTGCACTCGATAAGCCAAGGATTATTGCTATTAATAAACCAAGGATTACTGCACTCAATAAACCAAGGACTATTGCTCTTGGCAAACCAAGGATTACTGCACTTGATTAATCAAGGATTATTGCTATTAATAAACCAAGGATTACTGCACTCGATAAGCCAAGGATTATTGCTATTAATAAACCAAGGATTACTGCACTCGATAAGCCAAGGATTATTGCTATTAATAAACCAAGGATTACTGCACTCGATAAGCCAAGGATTATTGCTATTAATAAACCATGAATTACTGCACTCGATAAGCCAAGGATTATTGCTATTAATAAACCAAGGATTACTGCACTCATAAGCCATGGATTATTGCTATTAATAAACCAAGGATTACTTACTGCACTTGGCAAACCAAGAATTACTGCACTCGATAAGCCATGGATTATTGCTATTAATAAACCAAGGATTACTGCACTCGATAGCCAAGGATTACTGCGCTTGATAAGCTTGGCTACATGTATAGGATTATTTCTATCCAGGGATGCTTGCTATTTAGGGATTCTTGCTATGTGCAGGATGCTTGCTATCTGGAAGGATGCTTCTACATTATTTGGGGTATGCTTGCTATCTGCAAGATGCTTGCTATCTGCAAGATGCTTGCTATCTGCAGATGCTTGCTATCTGCAGATGCTTGCTATCTGGGTGGATGCTTGCTAGGAGTATAAGGGGATGCTTGCTACTGGGGGATGCTTGCTGTCTTGGGAATATTTTCTATTTAGGGGTAATGACTAAAATTCATGAGAGCTAGCCTAGAGGTAAACAGACTAAACTGCTAAATGCAGGGACGATGGTTCGAATTTTTAGAGAGAAGAGTTTTTTTTAATTAAAGCTTTTTAACGCCAAGACAAAAAAAATTATGGAAGCGTCATGTAAACAATCATACAACCGTCATGTAAACAATCATAGAAGCGTCATGTAAAAATCATAGAAGCGTCATGTAAAAATCATAGAAGCGTCATGTAAAAATCATAGAAGCGTCATGTAAACAATCATAGAAGCGTCATGTTAAAATCATAAAAGCGTCATGTAAAATCATAAAAGCGTCATAAAAAATCATAGAAGCGTCATGCAAACAATCATAGAAGCGTCATGTTAAAATCACACAAGCGTCATGTAAACAATCATACAAGCGTCATGTAAACAATCATAGAAGCGTCATGTAAAAAATCATAGAAGCGTCATGTTAAAATCATAAAAGCGTCATAAAAAATCATAGAAGCGTCATGTAAACAATCATACAAGCGTCATGTAAACAATCATAGAAGCGTCATGTAAACAATCATAGAAGCGTCATGAAAAAATCATAGAAGCGTCATGTAAAAATCATAGAAGCGTCATGTAAACAATCATAAAAGCGTCATGTAAACAATCATAGAAGCGTCATGTAAACAAAAATAGAAGCGTCATGTAAACAATCATAGAAGCGTCATGTAAAAAATCATAGAAGCGTCATGTAAACAATCATAGAAGCGTCATGTAAAAATCATAGAAGCGTCATGAAAAAATCATAGAAGCGTCATGTAAAAATCATAGAAGCGTCATGTAAAAATCATAGAAGCGTCATGTAAACAATCATAGAAGCGTCATGTTAAAATCAAAGAAGCGTCATGTAAACAATCATACAAGCGTCATGTAAACAATCATAGAAGCGTCATGTAAAAAATCATAGAAGCGTCATGTTAAAATCATAAAAGCGTCATAAAAAATCATAGAAGCGTCATGTAAACAATCATGGAAGCGTCATGTAAACAATCATAGAAGCGTCATGTAAAAATCATAGAAGCGTCATGTAAAAATCATAGAAGCGTCATGTAAACAATCATAGAAGCGTCATGTTAAAATCAAAGAAGCGTCATGTAAACAATCATACAAGCGTCATGTAAACAATCATAGAAGCGTCATGTAAAAAATAGCTGAGATGTCAAGGCTCACGGGGGAATAAATGAGATGTCAAGGCTAATGTCAGAAGCTACATGTAGTTTATTGGAAAAAAGTTATTACATTATTTGTTGGCTCCTCACGGGAGGGATCGCTGATAGAAAAAGCGTAATGTAAAAAAAAGAAGCTTCATGTCGAAGTTAAGAGATTTATTTAGGAATCCCTACGATGTCGAGGCTTGCAGGGAATCGCTATAATGCTGTAGTAGTGCTATAATGACTCTTAGAGAGAATTACTGAAATTTCAATGCTTTAGGGTTAGGGTTAGAGGTTAGGGTTAGGGTTAGGGTTAGAAAGTAGACAGATTTTTTAAGATTTCAAGGCTTATGGGAGCATCGCTGAGATGTCAAGGGGGGAGTTGATATGTTAAGGCTTGTGGGGAGGGATTGCTGACATGTCAAGGCTTACAAGGGTACTGGTAGCGTACTGAAGCATACTGGTAGAAGTAGCTCTGAAAGAAGGCAAGTATGGTTGAATTTCAATGTCTGTTATAAAATTCTGCACAAACATGTTTTATTGGTACATAAGCCTGGAATTAAAATGAGAATTCGATTCCTAGCCCCCTCCCTAAGAATTTTTTTTCACTTTAAAGGATTCGTCCCTTGCTTATTGGCCACCCCGAAGGGGGGCGCTAGATTGCTAGTTAAGTACTGTAATGATGAAGCATCATTAGGGGGAGTGTATTGGATTTGGAGTGCCTGCGTACCGACCCTCTGCTATGTGTAGCGTCGCCAGTGTACACTTGGCGGTCCCCGTCTCAGAGTGTGTTGGGGTGGGGTTGATGTGCGTGAGGCGTTGTTGAGTCAGAGAGTTGGAGAGAGAGAACATCGATTTAATTTAATATATAAGCAATAATTTAGCCACAGGGCTCATTTACCCGTTTTTTTTTAAAGTGTAACCCTCAGATTTATTAGACTTGATTATTTCTTTAACAGCTTCCATTAGTTAAAGCCCACTAAGAATTGCAAATAGCAAATTTTAATATTTTTGTATATTATAATTGCGAGGCTTACATTGCAGCTAAATTTTCAATTTTACATTACTGCCCCGAGTTACTTTTCCCGAGTTGGAAGGGAACTGTATTGATGAAAAAATGAAGCATTTGGCTCTCGCATTAACTGCTGCACATCAAGCTCTGCAGCACATGTAGCATGTAACAGTTGGATCAGATAGTTATATTTTGTTCATGGTTGGGTTCCACTGCATTCAAACTTGAAATGCCATTCTTTCGTCAATTTCGTTGTCTCACGCTGTACATCACATGTGCACTCAAAAATCATCATTGTCTACCCCCTAAATCATTATACACAATTTATCATAATTATGTACTTTCACTGAAAGCGATCAAGTACGTAAAATCCTGCTCATACATTCACATTGAGTAACTTGATTCTCTACCTATAGTATAATCAAGTGATAGCCGATTGATACATAATTATGTATAATTTGAAGTAAATGTTAAGTATAAGGGATCGAGATGTTTTTTGTTTATATAAGTTCGCTGGGTGGATATTTTCCTTGAAAGCAATAAATAAAACATTACAGTGTGAGTATAGCAAGGATTTAACTTTTGACCGAGGATAGTGACGTTGCTAGTATAAGTGGTCCCGCAAAAGGGCCGTTGGACTGTAGTTTCCCTTGCAATTTCTCATTTTAATTTCTCCAATAGTTTATTTTAACGTTTACTTGTAGTAGCGTGCAAATAATCTGTATCAATGGCTAATTCACTGTGTATTTGGTAGGCCTTGCGTTCGTCTGTAAATTTTAGCACGATCGATAATTTCAAGTTCTCTCGCCAGCCAATGAAAACTCTCCGTGTTTTATGCTAACCCTTCTGCGCCCCTTTATTAACCCCCGCCTGGCGGCGGCCTGGGGGGTCTTCTCTTGCGGCCCTTGTGTTTTCGTCTCGTTTTCCTTCTCTCTCCTGGCTGCCTCGAGCCTCCTTATCTCACGCCACAGCTCCTCTGTATGGGCCAGCCTGTTCACACTCTGTACTCCACTGTGTACTGCCACGGCTAACGCCACTCTCATCGCTACTTATCTGCCTGTCTACTTACTACTCACTGCCTCCACTGTGCTCATCGACATCACTCACTACGTTGCGTCGCCATTGTATCCTTCGCCTGCTACTCGACTTCATATTCTAATCACTTCAAAACCATTGTTGCAGCCGACAGTGCCCAGAACACTATAAGTTTTGTATTGATATTGACCAGTCTAATATTGATCTCGACAATAAATTAGCTACGGCAGTTTCCTGCCCTTATACGCCAAGTGCTCCGCTACACAATCCGCTTTGCTAGAATTGGCTTTGAGTCATTTTGGGACTACAACAACCTACGACAATTCTCGTCAAACGGCCCTTTTAAGGGTCATAACCTCTACGCCAATAACGTGACAATAGTTTTCTCGCAGTCAATCGTTGAAGAGCAAATACACCAAAACTATCACTTTTTTGTAGCCACCTTGCTCTCAATGGGGTGAATGCCGTTGTAAACGGAACCGAAATACACGATGGCGTAACCCGACGTGGACTGCTTGGCCAGACTAAACCAGTAGCAGTTGGACATGAAGCCCAGCACATCACCGGAGCCGAGACGCCGGGTCTGGTTGCGGTAGTCCGGCTTGGACACCTCAGCCGGGCAGCACTCCGGCTTCAGGGCCAGGCTAATGGACACCTCGCCGTGCAGCGAGAAGGCGAAGGCCAGGCCGCGGATGCTCTCTAAGTCGCCCAGATGGACGCTCTCGCCAGCGGGCAAGCCGTCGCCTAGAAAGATGAACTGGCGAGCGAACACGTCTTCGGTGAGCTCGGGCACGTGGTCCGGCCGGCGGACGGTATCTCGCAGCAGCCGGATGGCCGGCAGGTGGCCGAAAAGCCACGCGATGGCTCGGCCAGGAGGCGGAGCCGTGTTAGACTGGTCAGGTCAAAGTGGAAAAAGAGTCATTTAGAATAAATCAGAATATATAATTTAAGTCGGCGAAAATACCCAGTTAAACCACGTCTTAATCACTCGATTAAAACAAGCAATTAATCACCGGGAGGCAAGCAGCCAGGCCCATTCCTCTGGCCCCAGAGCTCTCAGACTCCTACGGATACTTCTGCAGTAATATCCTCCAGCAGGGTGTGTACACGTACAGCGGCCCCGACTTCATCAACAACCCGTGTACAAGTACATATTCTGCTTTGGAGGTTGGGGCCTGCTGGGCGTGAATTGCACGAAAAATGTCGCGAGCTAATTTCAAATCGAATTTGGAATTGAACCCGCGCTATTTGAAAAGTTCAGTATTTTTCCTGAATAATCCGTTATCTAGTTGTAGAATTTTAACTTCCAGAGCAGATCATCAAATAGAACAACGAAAACAAAAGCGTTACAGTTTTCAAGGGATCAATGTCGAATTTGGAAGGCGCGGAGGCTTACATAAAGATAGCTCGTATACACATTACTGACAGTAGCTATACACGGGTCAAAGATTGTTCGAATTAGTTTTAAAACGGGTTCTGAACCAAATATACATTGATTTGAACAATATCCGACCCGCGGAGCAACTGGCAGAAATGTCTGTTTCAGGTGGAGCAGCCTAAAGTGTTCCTTAGCAGCGCGAGCTATGAGTTCAAAGTCCGATCAGAACTTATAGCAAAGTCGTCAAACGTTTTCTTACACCAAGGAAGATTTGCTCCAAACTGACTGGCTCGCCGGCCGCCACAGCAGCCGCTGGCCACAGAAGTCTCAACCGATTCGATCCAGAATTCACCGCCTGCCAGTCGCTCTCAACGATGGCTTTCAACTGCTGAAAGTTCAAGTCCGACTGGCTATTGTTGGAGTAGGCGAACGGGTTCACCATGCGGTCGAACAGCTTATTAAAGCGGCTTCGGATGGACTGGGCGGTCTTGGCGGTCACCACCCGATGGTTATTGCACGGACAGCAGCGCAGCCGGCGCTTGTGCAGCGGATTCGGCAACAGGCACTGCTCCCGCTCCCTGGCGTGCAGCAGGTCGTAGCTGTGCAGGCCCAGGGAGACAGTGATCCTGCGCATCAGGTGGTTCACCTGCAGCTCCGCCCGAGAGAAGGCGTCGGTGTTTTGCAGGAACTGCCATAGAGCCGGATACTGGCCGAACAGTAGGGTGCTGCACACGCTGGCCAGCAGGTACAGCAGGACCGCCTTGGCCCCCACCGTGGCCAAACAACGCCCACGGCCTCGACTGCGGCGTCGAATCTCGGCGGCCACATCGGACGCAGCGGAGGAAGATTTTGAGTTCAGAGACAGTAGCCGGGCGTGTTCCGAGCTCAGAATTCGCTTCACAGCATCTTCGGCGACTGTCTCGGCTGATTTTGCTGGCATTTTGACTGCGTGTCCCACTAGTAACTGCTGCTTGACAGCTCTTAGGGAGATTCGAGGTTCTTTCAACTTAGATGAGATCGGTCCCGCGCTCGGTAAAATAAGTATCGTAGAATTACTGTTCGCACCGTGCATCGAGCTAGACTAGCTATGTCCAACACAACCCACATCTATTATTCCATTGTGCGCAATTTACCTACCGAGCATAATGGCTTGCAAGTAAGGCAAATGCAAAGCAATGGATAGCAATGGAGAAGCATCTCTCTGCCTCCAGGCACGCGACACGTGAAATGCGAGCTGACTGCACGATGCAGCTTGTAGAGCAGCAGCGCCCGGAGGGTAAATATAATGCAGCTCTCGAATGAGATGGGGCCCTCACAGATTTAGGCAAAGCAAGCTGGAGTGGCCGATCGTGGAGGACAATCCAAATTGATTAATTATATCCACACAGGATGGCATCGATGCTTATTTCATTTTCAGTAGCGATAGGGATAGGCGAGCAGCCCCTCGCAATGCAAATAGCTAATGTTGAAATGCTATGGTGGATTCCGACAGAAATGGACTCAGTTTGAGGAAGGATAAGCGAGCGTAAAGGGCCTGTCAACTTAAGCTCATTGATGAGTCATTCTGCTCAATGAGGGGACAATTAGGGACTCCACCTTGAGCTTAAGTTTACATAATAGTCCCTAATTATTCTCCATGCTTGTTCTCTCCTATCCCAGGTCCAATTTTTGTAACTTTTTTTGCCAAATCCAGCTCCTGGTGTCACTGTGAGCAGAATAGGTTACTCGGGCTCCACTTTATGAGCTTCAGTTGACAGGCCCTGTGTCGTACAACTAGTGCACTAAGTGCCATAGACAAATTAGTTCATGAAAAATCCGACTTCTCCAAAGCAACCAAGGATGCCTATGCTAGAATTTGGAGTAGCGGTCCTACTTCAGTTATTCATGATTACCCTCTTTAAAATCGTGATTGGTTGATTGATTGATTGACCGAATTTTTGCCAACAGAGCCTAATTCAGCAGCTACAGTGCTTTGTAGCGGAAATCTGAAAACAGAATTTTGAGCCTTAGATATGCCAGCTGGAAATTGGATCTCCAAGGGACACAGAAGCTCTGTTATCATTCAGAACTGAGTACCTGTGCATGGACAGTGAACTATATGAAATTTTAAAGAAAAATACGGTTCCAACAAAGATCAACAGAATTAAAATACTTTGTCGTGTCATGATAATCAATATTGGGTGCGCCGATCAAGCTTGGTTGGCAATCAAGCCAATAGGAGTTTTATTAACACCTGCTGCTGCACGCGCCAATACAAATAATGACTTTAAAAGTAATATACCTTTTCCACTCCAAGTCTGTCAGAAGTAACTTCAAATCTGTCCACTGAACAGATAGGGAGTTGGAACCAAAGCAGTAAAGACTAGAAAACTTCTTTATAGACAGACCCAGATTTTAACAGTGAAACTTATTCGTCTATGGCAATCTTATATATAAATTCTGTCACAAGTAAGTTCAAATCTGTCAGAGATATATATGTTGGTTAGAGAGCTGGGTGATCGCGCCGCCGCAGCGCAGGCTGCGATGACATTGCACAACTGGCGACTGAGCATTCTGATTCGCGAATTGCATGCCAGGATGCCTCATCTGACACATGACCACTTCCTACGATGGCACCTGCACACGTTGAGTTACGGACAGGCCTGCTTGGATCGTCGCGATATTTTTGTTTGAAATATCTATGCAACTGATTGACTGTAGCAGACATGTTAGCATAGTGAATTACAGAATTTGTTGCTTTAATTTAAGAGCACTGTTCAAAATAAACCTTTGTTTCGTTATCTGTTCAGTGGACAGATTTGAAATTACTTTTGACAGAATTGATCTGAGCTTTAACCATAGACTATTCAGTTGGCGCTCGGCTTGCGAGCTGAATGTATGCCTTTCTGCTATCTACGGCAGATTTGAAGTTACTTGTGACAGACTTGGAGTGGAAAAGGTATAGTAGAAGTTAAGAAATGGAAGGCACAAACTTAAGAACAAATAACTAGATTGTGGTCAGACACAGAATCAAAACAGTAACTTAAAAAGATAGCTTAAAAGGGTACAGAAGTTATCAATACTGTACATAAAAATGTACCACAACGAAAAGAAAATGTAAGCATAGCATTGTCAGGCGCATCCTGAAAAATATTTAATATTGCACTTGATTTTTGAAATCACATAAACTAACTAATCCGTACTAAAACAGAGGCCATGAATTGTAAAAGCTTTTAGGATACTTAAAACATTGCAAATCAAAGTGTAAAATGAATAAAAACGACGACTATAACAGGACGATAGAAATATAACCGTAAAAGAAATTACGACAAATCACTAAAAAAATTAGCACAACAAATCAACAACAAAAATTGCAATAAATTGTGTCCAATGTGGAAGTGCTTGCTGCATTGTAGCGTCAGAATGGCGGCAATTTGAAAGCATTAATTAATCAAAAAGAGCAGATATTAAGGAAATAATACGAAAGAAGGGATGCTTATTTGGTACCTGGGGAAACGTTGAAGGTGCTAAATAGTGTCTAATTATCGTAATACAGAATTAGGTCTATAATTTTCAGGTTAAAAAAATAAAAATATTGAAATATTTAGGAATTATCAATGTAATTAATAATTATTTTTTCAAAAAGTGCTTCATAATAAGATAATTAGGAATGCAGTAACTACGAGCTAAATTCCAGAATATTGTTGACTTCTCTGAGAAAAAATATTTGAAAAATATCTCGGCATTAGCGATAGATATTGCATATTAAAATCTTTGTGAGAAAAACATGACTTAAAAACATGACGAGCGTAGTTAGACTTAACGCCTTGGCTAAAGAAAGGATTTTTTCTAATATAAGGACGGTTTGGGGGGCAATAACAACAATAATCTATTAATAGAATGAATGTACATTCCCGTAAGACGTACAAGTCAAAAATAGACACTATGTACTTTGCTGCGTCTAAAGCTTTGTAGATAACGCCGATGGGCTTAAGGCCCGGCGGGGTTAGAAAGTCACAAGAGCGAGGGGCAAAGTCTAAAAATAGAACAAAGTACATAGCCAAGGCAATACGCGCAAGTGTGCGGACTGGCTGTGTGGGGCAGGGAATGAGGTGGGTTGGATAGCAAAGTACTTAGCCAAGCCGATATGCATTGAGTTGGGTTTTATCAAGTAAAACTATATACTCGTATAATGAATATGAATTATACGATTAAAAATACAAAATTTAATGTCACTTCATTTGCTTTGGCAAGAAAACTTTTAATGAATAATAATGTCAGTCACGCTAGCTAATAAAGTTAAAATTAATCAATTACAATATCAATTTATAAATCAACAAATCATACTCGACAAGATGCTTGCTACTCATTAAGGAGCTATGCAAATACAAATAGCTTATGTAATTATTTAAAAGCCAATTTAACAGCACGTAAAAAACATTAAAAAATCAATCATCATGCGGACGGCCATTATTGGCGTTCTTTGTTGTTTCCTCCTCAAATTCCCGAGTGTCCTCAATCTCGCTCTGGCGACCTGTGGCTACTCGAATCAGCAGCAGAATGATGAACTGCAACCAAGGTTTCAAGGATTTTGTCCTCAGACTGAGATAAGATTATCCTCAGGCTGGGATAAGATGCTCTCTAGACTGGGATGAGATTCTCCTCAGGCTGGGATAAGATTCTCCCCAGACTGGGATAAGATTCTTCTCAGACTGAGATAAGATTCTCCTCAGGCTGGAATAAGATTTTCCTCAGACTGGGATAAGATTCTCCCTAGACTGGGATAAGATTCTCCCTAGACTGGGATGAGATTCTCCTCAGACTGAGATAAGATTCTCCTCAGGCTGGGATAAGATTCTCCTCAGGCTGGAATAAGATATTCCTCAGGCTGGGATAAGATTCTCCCCAGACTGGGATAAGATTCTCCTCAGACTGAGATAAGATTCTCCTCAGGCTGGAATAAGATATTCCTCAGACTGGGATAAGATTCTCCCTAGACTGGGATGAGATTCTCCTCAGGCTGGGATAAGATTCTCCTCAGACTAAGATAAGATTCTCCTCAGGCTGGGATAAGATTCTCCTCAGGCTGGGATAAGATTCTCCCCAGACTGGGATGAGATTCTCCTCAGGCTGGGATAAGATTCTCCTCAGACTGAGATAAGATTCTCCTCAGGCTGGAATAAGATATTCCTCAGACTGAGATAAGATTCTCCTCAGACTTGGATGAGATTCTCCCAGGCTGGGATAAGATTCTCCTCAGACTGGGATAAGATTCTCCTCATGCTGGGATAAAAAAGCAGACACTCACATAAAACCAGTAGATGTGAAGCATCTGCAGCGCAATCAGCATGCAGTTAAAGAAAAGCACCAATTTGTGATCGTTATGCCTGTGATGAATGTAGATGCCCCACGTGCTGGTGTACAGCACCTTCAACGGGTACCAGTAGAGTCGGAACCAGGCCCTAAATTGTTGTCAGGTGAAAAATAATACAAAAGTAGAGATAATCAATAGATACAGTTCTAGTAAACAACCAATGTGAACAAGTTTGCTAACCAGCTGATGCTGAAAATGACAAATCCAATATTGGCCATCCATTCGTTCAGCTGCCACTGCTGCTTGGCCCGATCTTTTAAGTACACTTGCACTTTAGTGAACTCCAGCAGGATGTCGCTTAGGTCGTGCAGCAGCAGTACGAGTGCGCCGATTTTGTGGTACCTGATTCATTATTGATAATTTGAAACAGGGATAAATGGCTGTATACATATTTGTTGTCCCGCTCCTCTTTACCGCACTGATTTAATTTACACCTCACCTCACTCCCTGCCCCTCTAAACACACCCACCTCACTCCCTGCCTTTCTCAACACCCACCTCACTCCCTGCCTTTCTCAACACCCACCTCACTCCCTGCCCCTCTCAACACCCCGCCTCACTCCCTGCCCCTCTCAACACCCCACCTCACTCCCTGCCCCTCTAAACACCCCATCTCACTCCCTGCCCCTCTCAACACCCCACCTCACTCCCTGCCCCTCTCAACACCCCACCTCACTCCCTGCCCGTCTCAACATCTCACCCCACTCCCTGCCCCTCTCGACACCCACCTCACTCCCTGCCCCTCTCAATGCCCACCTCCTTCCCTGTCTACGTACCCCGATCCTCCAGAGGCCACAGTCATTTCACTGGCGCTCTCGACACGCACCTCATCCCTGCAAACTCTACCCTATTGACACAATAACCCAATGACACAGCTCCTGAAGCAAATAATAGTTCATTCACCTAACTAGGAAAGAAAACTCCAGTAGAAAGATGGTAAGCCCGTGATGCAGCAGCATCATAACAGAGTCCTTGCGCCACATATCCATGTACAATGTGCCAATAATAGAGTGCACATAGAAGCCAAGCTGCAGCATGTACATCCAATAGATGTCGCTTGGCACCGCCTGCTTCAGCTGGGCATCTGGCCAGAAAGAAGGATGTAAATTTTATCAATTCTTTATTTTCTCAAATTGCACAGAGGTTCGCACACTTACCCCCAAATACACAGTCTTTAAAAATATCCAACGGATTCTGCAAAAAGTCGTACTTTCCGCAGAGCACCACAACGTAGAGAGACTGCAGCCATAGGCCAGAGTAAATGAGCAGTTTCCAAACAGACTCGGGCCACTTCGGTCTATGCTCAGCCGCCACTTGAAGTGCATTGGCTAATGGCTGTAGTTGCAAGTTAAAATACATAGGATTTCAATAATTATAATTCCATATAACAAATTTGGGCACAGAACTACGATCCCCTACGCTCGATTCTGCTTTTCGAAAAAAATGATAGTGCAATCCTATATACTAAAATTTTCACCTAAGGGCTAAATCCCCAAGGCACACAGAGTGCACATGCCTGACAATTAGAAATTAAGGGCCGCTGTGTTCACCCTGTGGGAGCGTGTGCATGAGAGTGTGCCTGCGTACAGCATTGGCATGCTTGAATGTGCTCAGGAGTCTGTGGAATGGGCTGAATCGCCCTAGCGCTGGCTGTGGGCATTGGCGTTGCGCCAGGTGAACAACCTGGCTGCATAAAAATGAAAATCCTAATAATAATATAGTTAACAATACATAAAACTAACAATCACTTACCACAGACACAAATCTGGTCATTAGAGACCTCAGTCCAGTAAACAGGAATGCAACACAGAACACAGTAAAAATGTCAATCAATTTCACAGACTGAATCATGCTCAAAACAAAGGTGAAATCGAATGGTTTGTCTGTCTTGAAGCAGAGCTCGTCAGTGATATTGCAGCTCGCTGGAAGAATTCTAGAAAGCTTGGCTGCTCATAATAACTCTGCGGTATGGCCATCTTTCTGTTTGCATGCAATTTTTTATCAATCCTAAGGAATTTCACTTCAAAATATCCTGTCTAAATATGTGCAGCAACAGGACTGGAAAGGTAGCCAAATGATGAGTATGTAATTAATAAATCAATTCAATTATTAGCTCCAAATTCAGTTTACATATTGGAAACCTATTTTAGCAGAATAAACTATTTAAAACTAACTATAAATATAGATAATATGCCTGATTGGAATCATAAAACTCATGTAGTAATCTATTTCAAGCAGTTATAGCCAGTTAATACCACAGAGAAATATCCTAGATTCTTGCTATACTATTATAAAAGTGCAAATTTTAAATGGTTCTATAGTTGAAAGTGCCATTATATTATAGAATTATAACAAAAGACTAACACTTAGAACTGAACAAATGCTAAGTATTTATAAATTGCAACCCTAATGCTTAAGCCATAGTCTGGATCATAGCAGATATATGCTGGAATGATAATTCTATTTTTACTGCCAATATTGAATTAAAAAAAATTATACCAAGCATAGAGTTGCTTAGGCTATATGCCAATTTTAAAGGGAAGATTTTTTAAAAATAAAAGTTTTACTAAACTTAAAGGCTCTGTTATCTGCTAGAAACTATTATTCTTTATTTTATTTTTGTTCTCCTTGTAGTTATACATAGCATCTTTATTTTCTTTGTTTCCAATTATTTTGAAGAGAGCTTTCCTTGGTTGATATTTAACTATACTATATCCATATTCACTAAATATGCCATTTTTTGTATGCCAAGTATGTATACTTAATGTTGAACCTAAAAATTCTATATGCCAAATGTATGCCAAAATTGTTAACAAGGGCAACAATATGCTAGAATTTTCTGGCATAAAGGCCACCTTCCAGACTATGGTGCTTAAGTATAGTTGAAGCATAATTTAATCTTGGAAAAAATTTCAAGTTTCTATGGAAAATTACAATTAATTTTATATAAACAATTTGAACTGATTTTAACAAGTGTACCTAGCCATTTTAATTAGCTATTTTCACATATCAATAGTGTAGTTTTTTTTATTTCAAAACTTTCTGATTTTGTTGCCATTGGCATTAATTACTAGTGTCCCCATGCTGTGAAAATAAATTCAAGCAATTTAATCTGGGCTCTACGATAAAAATTTCATTAAAACTGTGGAAGTGCGCCCAGGCCCAGCGGATTACAAAAAGTAAAGCAGAGTAAGCAGAGCAGAAGTAAAGCAGTCTCTTTTACAGATAGACCAACTCAAGCGCGGTTCCTTTTGTTGGTCAAAAGGCGTCTTTGCTGCAAACCAGTAGGCCATGAGCAGCGATGAGCAGCGATTTTACTTTATGATGTTGTCATGCTATGATGCTAGTAAAAAGAAGTGAAGCAAGCACGGTAGCACCCATTTACGGGCTAGACAATTGCTTCTTGATTACTTCATGGAAAATTAGAAGATCAAACTTTTATGTCATGCGTAAAACAAACTTAAACTTGACTTTAAACATTTTTGGCACTAAATATCGCAGAAGTTATAAAAGTAACCCAGAAAATAGTATTTTTATTATTAAGTGCAGCATTTTGTTATTTTGCTTTTTTGCACAGTAATAAATTTGTAAGAAAGACAAATGCTTTCGCAGTCGCAGTCAGTCTGCTGTAAAGTCTGAATTTTAATTGAAGCACAGTTAAAATATTTAAGTAGTAGCACTGTAGCAGTGATCTTGTTATTAGTAGCATCAAGTACTAATAAGTAGTTAGTGTCCTTAATCTAAAATGGCTCTTGAAACGGTGTGTGGTGTAGCCTTTCAAAATATGGAAAGGAAGAGGCCTGAT
The DNA here is from genome assembly GCA_002269645.1 of Macrostomum lignano. Taxonomy (NCBI): domain Eukaryota; kingdom Metazoa; phylum Platyhelminthes; family Macrostomidae; genus Macrostomum; species Macrostomum lignano. Next base: position 76,565 of record NIVC01002554.1, on the reverse strand, counting down.
ATTGTGCCTGATCTAAGTACTAAATTTTCTACCATGTTAGAAATTCCAACAGAAGCAAAGGTAGGTCTAAAATTGCATTCATATAAAAAAATTTTTGGTTAAAAAGCATTTTTTATTTTTAGAACTTATTTATTATAAGTTTTCATTTTTTCACAAATGTCCAAATATAGCAAGGACCTAGCTAATGTAGTCCTCACTCTTGATAATATAGCATGCAAAAAATTAGGCTTGCATTGGCCTTGCATGCCAAAAGTATGTGTGAACAGTTGGCATGCATCACTCCTAAGAAGATAATGTGGACTTCTTCAAGTTTATGTTGATAAAATAGTTTCAATTTGGATAGGATCATAATTTTGTCTCTATAGGGGTTTTTGATGGTGTTGATTTCAAATTTGAACTCCATTTTTAGGTAGCTTTAACCCAATTATATGTAGCTTAAAACCAACCACCGGGGCATGGGGAATGGGGGGTTTTAGGGTGGGGAGATTCTTCATGGGGATTGATTTTATCAACATAAACTTGAATAGAGGCATAGAGACCTATTCAAGATTGTGCTGATAAATTCCAATTCTAATAGGGGGGGGGGTTGTAGCTTAAAACCAACCACCGGGACATGGGGAATGGGGGGTTTTTAGGGTGGGGAGATTCTTTATATTATAGGGATTGATTTTATCAACATAAACTTGAATAGAGGCATAGAGACCTATTCAAGATTGTGTTGATAAATTCCAATTCTAATAGGGGGGGTTGAAACAAGTTGGAATTTATTTGATAATGAATCTCTGTTTAATTATATCAACATAAACTTGAATCAACATAACTTTATCTAAATGAATTTGCTTACCGAAATTAAGTGTTGTTACTGCCTTAATACAATAGAATTAGTAATCTAGCCTTGTACAGTAGTTGGTTTTGAGGTGCAAAATACAAGTGCGAGTTTTGAACGTTTGAATTGAAAAACTATAATCTGCAAACATAAAAAACATTTGCATATTAATTTGTAGATATTAATATTCATCTTTAATTGGCCTAATGAAGTTCTAGCACATGTGCCATAAAATTAAAAGTCAAATGGATACACTTTCAAAAATGTATTTGTAGAAACTTTTTCTTACCGAACCTCATTAAGAGAATAGGGAATCAAGTAAATCATCATTGCATCAACCGTACAGGTAACATTCTACACTTTTTTGCATTTTTGTAATTTTGGGTGCCCTATAAGTCTCCACCACAAGTTTCAGAAAAATCAAAAAATCGGAAGTATTTTATCAACATAAACTTGAAGAAGTCCGATAATGTGTATAAACACTTGGTGGGTGGGCATGTGCACCTTATAGAATCATACTAGCCAATTCCAACCCCCGTTGGGGCTTTCCGTCCAAACTCCAATCACAGTTTTCCCACGCAATAAAATTTCACCCCACTGAATCCCACATCCAAAGAATCCCTCATCCAAAAAATCCCCCATCTATAAAATCTCTGATGCAAAGAATCTCACATGCAAAGAATTCACTATCCAAAGAATCCGCCATCTAAAGAACCTCCATCGATAGAATCCACTCAATTCCCCACTCCACACAATCCACACAATTCCCCACTAAAGGAATCCTCCTATCTGAAGAATTCCCCATCCAATGAATCGCCCATCCATAGAATCTCACATGCAAAGAATCCTATATCCAAAGAATCCTCCATTCAAAGAGCCCCCCATTGATAGAATCCTGATTCGAAGAATCCCCATCCAATGAATTTCCTATCCAAGGAATCCGCCATACACAGAATCCCCATCCAAAGAATCTCAAATCCATCCCTATCCAAAGAATCCCCATCTAAATAATCGACATCCAAATAATCCCCATCCACAAAATCCCCATCTAAATAATCCAAAGATTCTGAAATCCAAATCATCCCTTATCTAAAAAATCATTGACAAAATAATCCCCTCATCTAAAGAACCCCCGTCCAAATAATCCAATCCAAAGAATCCAAAGAATCCCCCTCCAGAAAACCCCCCTCTAAAGAATCCACATCCAAATAATCCCCATTAACATAAACCCCATCCAAAGAATCCAAAGAACCCCCCATCCAAAGAATCCAAAGAATCTCCCATCCAAATAGAATCCTTGGCCAAAGAATCCCCTCATCTACAGAACACCCATCCAAATAACCCCCATCTAAAGAATCCCCTCATGCAAATAATCTCCGTCCAAACAATCCAAATCCAATCCAATCCAAAAGATCCCTTTATCGGAAGAACCCTTCATCGAAAGAATCCCCCATCGAAAGAAGTTCCCAATGAATCATTCTTACCAAGCCTTGAAATCTCAGTAATTCCCCTCCCCAAGACTTGACATCTCAAAAATTACCCTTAAGCCTTGACATCTCAGTAATTACCCCCCCCTAAGACTTGACATCTTAGCAATTTCTCCCCGTCTCAAGTCTTGACATCTCAGAAATTCCCCCCACGCCTTGACATCTCAGAAATTCCCCCAGTAAGCCTTTATATCTCAGTAATTTCCGAAGTAAGTCTTGCCATCTCAGCAATTCCCCTCTGTAAGACTTGACATCTAAGGAATTTCCCATTAAGCAATGACATCTCAGTAATTCACCCAGTAAGTCTTTATATCTCAGTAATTCCCCCTAGTAAATCTTGACATCTTAGCAATTTCTCCTAGTCAAAAGCGTTGACATCTCAGCAATCCCCCCCCCCTAAGACTTGACCTCCACAGAATCTCCGTTCAAAGAATCCCTCATCCAAAGAACCCCCCATCCATCCCTATCCAAAGAACCCCAGATCCATCCCTATCCAAAGAACCCCCATCCATCCCTATTCAAAGAATCCCCCATCCACCCCTATCCAAAGAATCCCCCTCTTAAGAATCTCCCATTCAAATAATCCCCCATCAAAAGAATCATTGGCCAAAGAATCCCCTCATCTAAAGAACCACCGTCGAAATACTCCCCATCCAAAGAATCCCCTCATAAAGAATCCCCCCCAAATAATCTCATATACAAATGATCACTCTATAGAAAGAAGCCTTCAGCTAAAGAATCCCCCATTCAAAGAACCCTTCATCAATTTAGTAATCCCCCAATGAAGGAATTCCCCAATGAATCACTATCCAAAGATATATATTAGTAGCACCCTCCCTCATTCAAAGAATCCCCAATCCATAGAATTCCCCCCAAAGACATGACATCTCAGCAATTCGCCCTCAGGACTTGAAATCTCTGCAATTCCCTTCCCTAAGATTTTGACATCTCAGAAATTCCCCCAAGCCTTCACATCTCAGCAATTCCCCCCTTAGACTTGATATCTCACAGATTTCCCCCTTCTAAGACTTGACATCTCAGGAATTTCCCCACCAAGCATTGACATCTCGGAAATTCCCCCAAGCCTTCACATCTCAGCAATTCGCCCTCAAGCCTTGGCATCTCAGTAATTCCCCCCCAAGCCTTGAAATCTCAGCAATTCCGTCTTACGTCTTGACATCTCGGCAAGTCCCTCTAAGCATTTGACATCTCAGCAATTCCCCCCCCTAAGACTTGACATCTCAGGAATTTCCCCACCAAGCCTTGGCATCTCAGCAAGTCCCTCTTAAGCCTTGGCATCTCAGCAAGTCCCTCTTAAGCCTTGGCATCTCAGCAAGTCCCTCTTAAGCCTTGACATCTCAGCAAGTCCCTCTTAAGCCTTGGCATCTCAGCAAGTCCCTCTTTAGCCTTGGCATCTCAGCAATTCTCCCCCCCCCAAGACTTGACATCTCAGGAATTTCCCCACCAAGACTTGACATCTCAGGAATTTCCCCACCAAGCCTTGGTATCTCAGCAAGTCCCTGTTAAGCCTTGCTATCTCAGCAATTCCCTCCCCCCTCTAAGCCTTGACATCTCAGCAATTCCCTCCCCCCTCTAAGCCTTGACATCTCAGCAATTCCCTCCCCCCTCTAAGACTTGACATCTCAGGAATTTCCCCACCAAGCCTTGACATCTCAGTGATTCCCCCAGTTAGCAATCTCCCCCGAGCAAGCATTCCCAAAAGCAAGCGTCCTTCCGATAGCAAGCATCCCCTGATAGAAAGTACCCCCAGCAAGATTGTGAAACAATTTCGTCAGCTATTACAATAATTAATTTCTTATCTATTAGAATAGTCCTTTTTAAAACTTTTCAAAATTTAAAGTTGAATAAAATTTTTGATTATACTACATGAACGCTCGTAGCTTCTTCTCTTTTACCTGATTTACTTGACATTTTTAAGATTCCTTTAGCTTTCTTGAAATTAATTTTTTTAATAAAAAACTTCAACACTCTAAAAATTCGAACCCACGTTGCTGCATTAGCAGTTCAGTCTGTTTACCTCTAGGCTAGCTCTCATCGTTTTGATAACATGAATTGTAGCACTTATATATTTCAACACTTTGAAAACTCCCAGCATAGAGTAGAAATCACTCGAAGCAGTTACGACGTAATCAATTTCTCAGGCAGTCAATATCAGTTTCAATTAATAAAGTCAACAATTAAAGTCAACAATATGGTTACGCAATCTAAATTTAGATCTAATGGCGCTGGCTTGAATAGTGGAGTTGCGATAAATAGGGGTTTGCGATATGAGAGAGCGTACAATGAGAATATAGAGTAAAAAGTATAGAAATTTCTTTTTTATGCTGTGCTTTTAATTTTTCAAATCTCAGCAAACAGATTATATTCTCGAACTCAGCGTTTCTAGCTCTTTCCAGCAATACAAGGCTCTCTTCTGAAAGTGAAAAACTCGAAGCAAAAACAACGGTTTGATATTCCTGCTTTAAAGCAGTCAAATTCCTAAAGGTGTACATTCAGCGCCAGCTACAGTGAGAGGCCTGCAGTTGATGCATTGAAATTCACAACCAAGCCAATGCCCGGGACTCATTGAATGGCAATACCCGCCCCTCAATTCAATAACTAAAAGGTGTTGCGCAACCTTTCAATGCTTATAGCTCTCTATGCCAGTGTAGAGAACCAATGCTATAGTTGGCACTGAGTTATGATGCAATACAATTCCATCGGCAGTCAGAATGCTTCTCAATTGGAAAGAACTGTTTGAACTTAAAAATGCGGGGCAAAAATCGAGTTTTTCGAATATTTAAGCCCGAAAAAATGAAGCAATTTCTTAGCAAAATTTCGTGTACCAGCGCGCCATCAATACACATCGAATGCAGAAAACCCCGCGAAATTCCGACCATGTAGAGCCAAGTTACACGAAGGTTCCTATAGGTACATAGTTTTGATTTTTAGTATATTGGAAGCATCCAGAATTTTTATTATACCCCCCCCCCCTTAATTGGTTACGCAAGTTAAATAGAGTAATTATCTGGACAGTGGGGCAAAGTGAATTTTCTTATCAGTTGGCTCTGGCGCAATCATTAAAATTGGCTGTGAAGTTTCTCGCTGCGCGCAGGCTGATAAAAAAATACACTAAAAAGGCCATTTAAACAGTTTTTCGAATATTTAATCCCCTTAGCATTGAGCTAGAGCTTAATAAAATTACATGTACCGTCCCGGGCACATTTGACATCTTTTGGCGAAGAAACGGAGAAAATCGGTTGAGCCTTTTGGGAGATAACCTGTTACATACCCACAGACAGACAGGGCCGGTGGAGGGGGGGTTGCTACTCTAGATATATTAGAAGACTGAAAAGTTTATATTAGAAAAAAGTTTCTTTTAAGCCTTAATTATAAGCTTTCTAGTTTTTTTAAGCTAATAAGCTTATAAGCTTAAGCTAAATAATAAGGCATTTGAAAAAAATCTTTGTTTGTAGCAATTTTCTGCTATAAATAATATAAGCACAAAAGCAAAAAAATCAACCAAATTATTAGCCGAAAAGGTCCTTTATGCAACCCAAAAAGGTCATTTATGGTTGCAACATTGGCATAATTTGGCAAAAGTTGAAAGTGTAAGCAATGTATTTAAAAACTTGGCATACATTTATAATTATTCAATTTTTATTGACTCATGCACTTAACATAATCTAGATTATAGAGTATAGTATTTCCCATAGTCTGAATCAGGGGTCGGTACAAGTATAACTTTGGCCGTCAACTTTTCCGTTAACTTTTCCATTAACTTTTCCGTCAACTTTTCTGTCAACTTTTCCGTCAACAATTTATTGTTCTGAAAAACATATGTGACTTTCTCAAATAGGATCATCATGTGAGTAGCTCTTTGATCATTTATTGTGTTTGCATGCTTATATATATCAATGAAAAAACAAGCCTGCGTTAGTAACAATGTACATTTTTTCCATTTTCCCTAGTACCAGTGCTTCATTTTACAAAGATAAATCAATGAACAAGTGCAGGTAGTATAGCAATACCAATTAAATTCTGGAAAATGTCGCGCTGGAAATTTTTGCATGTGTTTTTTATTTAGAGTTTATACATGTACATGTGTATACTCTCAACAAATTTAAAGCATGTATAAAATATTGCTAAGGAAACTGCACTTATGCAAAAAATTAACACTTTCCATTCAGAGTACACAAAAAAATTGATAGAATATATTTTACGGACTTGCATAAATGTTGATGAAATATTTAACGGAAAAGTGATGAGATATTTCGCGGAAAAGTTAACGAAATAGTAAACGGAAATGTTGACGGAAGAGTTAACGAAAAAATTATCGGAATACTTGACGGAATAGTTGACAGATAAAGTTATTTATCCTACTAACACGAAAAGTTGACAGAATAGTTAACAGAAAATTTAATGGAAAAGTTGACGGCCAAAGTTATACTCGTGGGGTCGGCAATCTTTTTTCACTTGAAGGCCAGATAAGGTTTTCAGTTCAAGACCACTGGCCATAGGTCACCCCAATTACTTCACCCCTTGGGTCTTTCTTTACTCTCTAGAATCTGCCCCCTGGTTTTTTCACCCTCCAAAATCAACCCCCTGGGTCTTTACCCTTCAGTATCTGCCCCACTAGGTCTTTACCCTCCAGAATTTGCCTCCTGGGTCTTTACCCTCCAGAATCTGCCCCCTGATTTTTACCCTCTAGAATCTGCCCCCTAGGTCTTTACCCTCCAGAATATGCCCCTGGGTCTTTACTAAATTACTACATTTGTACTTCCATTGTTGGCCTGCTACCACCTCACTTTCTTTTGCCACCAGTTCCTCTATTTATATTCTATTCCAAAGTTTGAACTGATGTGCTATCTGTCTTCCAGAGTTTGTAAACAGCCACTTACATGATCAGTTTGTGTCTCATCACTAATTGATCATTAAAGTTAGCAATTGAGGAAAGAAATTCCCCATTTTAGTACACAAAACTTCTGTGGGAGAAACAATGAAGTTACAATAAAGGTGCAGGCTGGATTGTACTAATTAAGATTAAGGAAGTTTGCAAGCCGCATAGAAAGTCTGCGGGCTGGATCTGGCCTGTAAGTTGGAGGTTGCCAACCCCTGGTCTAGATTATGCTAGGTGTATGCCCAAACAAAAATATGACACAAAATCACTAAAGTTTTAGTTCAAATTTTTTAAAATAAATATTTTTTGAGGAAGCCAGTAATTTAGTATTAAAATCATGCTTTTTAGTTTTATGTTTTGCACAATAAAAGTAACACTCAAAGTTCAAAAACATTTTGTGGCTAGGCCTGTCTCTATAGACTAAGACTTTTTTAATGATCTTGAATTCCTGCTCTGACATTAAGAATTTGGACATTCTTTGCAGCTTTTATGCTACTTCTCTCTTTACCAAAATTTCCTTCAAACTTGCTATTGACTTAGCCACTGACCTCATGTACAAAGGAAACCCAGTGATCAAATCCATACCTAAGGCCTCCCTAAAAAACTCTTTGAATTAGCAACCTTAGGAATTCTCATGTTCAAAAACAATTATTGCGAGCCCCTACTCTCGAATCTTACATATATGCCAAAAAATTCTGATGTACAACAGACCTGAAAATGTGCTTGGTGTATAATGTCCGGCGTAACAACAGCTACGCCAATTGTGCACCACTGTGCCGGCGTATTGGTGTCTGGCATAGATGTTTGGCATGGACAATATTTATCTGTTGAACAGGTAAGAACTATTAAAAATTAAGTTTTTTGAAAGAAATGTTAAAACAAAATAAAAAACAAGAAACATTATACACCACTTACTATTTATTTATTTAAAGATTTCCATCTCTAAAAAAGTAAAAGTTAATTTGCTTTTGTCTTTTTCATTTTATTTATGGTTTCTAATTCCATTGGACTACGATTTACAAATTACAAGTTACAAATTTGAGTTTGAAGTCCATTTGCCCCTACTCTTGCTAATGTTTACATGACCCATTTGGAAACCAACCCCTGGTGATCCCTCAACTGCCCCAAAATTCTATAGACATAATGTCAATAACACTTTTGCCATCCTTGATTGCAAAAACAAACTAGACTGTTTCTTTGATACTCTTAACTCCAGACATGAAAACATCAAATTTCCCATTGAGACCACTCCTGACCAAAAACTTCTATTCCTTGACATCGAAATTGATTTCAACAATGGTAATCTCTCTACTACCAATCTCATTCTCAACTATCAAGCATTGTGCCCTAGACAGTCCCTATTGGAATAAAAGTTTAAAACCCGCGGACGCGCGCTTTAGAGTAGAGTCAAATTATTTTACTGCGCTTTAGCATTATTAGAGATGTTCCATTGCAATTGACAAAATTGTCCATTTCAATTTGTCGAAATCAAAATTCGATAACTTTCCGAAATTGAAATTGAACTTGAAATTTTCCAAAATCAAAATTCAGAAAAACAAAGTTTAATATGACTAACACTTACTTTTTATGTTTTGATTTACTGCTTATGCAAAACAAAATACATGTATATGTAGCAGAAATTACTCGCTGTTTATTTTTAGCCACTTAGACACTTTCAAAATTTTGACTTCCGATTTTTTTTCAAAATAGAAATTTGCTCTTAAAAATTTCAAATTTTGGAAAATTGAAATTGAAATTTTGGAGCATCGCTAGGTATTATAAATGGCAAGTGTATAGGCTCCTTCTACAGAGGTATTAGGCCCCCTTCCATGTATATTTATTTGCTTGAGCAGCAGCCAGCGGGGAGGGGCACCGCGCGCGCAGGCGCTGCACGCCTGTGTGTGCACTGCACTTTAGAAAAGTTTCAAAAGTGTGCTGGACACTGTCGGCAGTTTTACAACTTTTCCTATAGGGTAGACAGTGGAAATCCGGTTGGATCAGATGTTTGCTTCACAGAGCTTTTACTGTCTGCAACACCTGGATCAACTTCAACTAAGAAGTCAAAACCTTAACCAAAACCTCAAACAAAATAGCTACCCACTTGTCTTCATCCATTACAACATCAATAAATTCATTACCAAAAAAGTCAACCCACAACAAACCACTAAAGCTGAAAACATCAACCCCAATGAACCGAACTTTTTCCTTTCTTTGGTTATCCATCTCTTATCTTTAAAAGCAAAATCAGCAACATTTTAAACAACATGCTGAATAGAAAATTAAAATCTGTATCATCTTTTGTTCATCCAAAATTAGTGATTTTGTTGGCCATTTGAAGTCACATATGCCATGTGCTCTGCATGCAGGTGTTGTCTACTGTTTCAACTGCTTTGGTAACCAGAGTGTCTCCTATGTGGGGAAAACAAAAAGACACTTGCATACCAGAACCAGAGAGCACTGGCTCAAACCATTGGCCATTCAAGCCTACCTCTTAGAATGCAATAGCTGCTCCAATAGCATTCCTAATGAATGCTTTATAATTATTGACCAATGTACATCTGATTATTAACTTAAGATTCTTGAGGCCATGCACACAAAAGCTTTGTCCCCCAACCTCAACACTCAGCTCCAACATGGTGGCGTGGGCCATGTTCTCTGTGTTTTTTTAAGTTTTGAGAGAGAATGCCAACTATGGACTGCACTGTTCTGCCAAAAATTCTTCCCCTGACCTGCCTATTGATGTTTAGACAAATTTATTGTATAGAATAATTAATTACTCATCAATTTTTCTGCATCACACAAATATTTATCATCGTTAGCCTCAGTTTTTTTCATTCTAATAGAATAAACCTGAAGATGCACAATGGAGTGCGAAACACGTCGACTTACAAATGTTAATTGTTGGTTTTTTATTCTTAGAGTATCTAATTAGTATAGGGTTTTTAGTCTAAATGCTCTGAGCTTTTTAATAAGTGGTTGATTACTTTTTTAGCATATTACTGAGAAATTAGACAAACAACTTGCATCTAAGTCATCTATATACCTAAAAAAAATAAAATGCATTAAAAAAATTGATTAGAGCCTAAATATAATCTTCATTAACTTTCACAATAAATTGTTGCATAAATGCAAGTAAAAATCTATGAACCAAGTCTATGACCATAACTAATTTGCCCAAGCCCAAGTTTAGAATTAATTTATTCATTAATAACCCTAAATCTAATTCATTTTTTGATAAATAAGCCCAAACTATATAATTAATTTGTTAATGACTGAATGCAGGACTACCCATAATAAAGTTCTATTGATCTGCTAAGTGAATTGAAAAACCAAAGATATTGCACTGGTTAACATATTTCTTGACACTGTACCAACTGACATATGGTACTGTTCAATACCAAAAGAAACTCAGTACTTATAGTAGTTTTGTTGATTTAAAATTGATGAATTAATTTGCTATCAATTACCAACAGAGCTGCCTTCAGCCAGTCAAGCACGGACTGCAGAGTGGCAACTTGCGCATCAACTTCAACCACGGCACCACCTGTCTGGCCTTCAAATACTCCAATGGCATTGTGGTGTCTGTTGACAGTCGCGCCTCAGCTGGTGCCTACATCGCCTCAGGCACTGTGAAGAAAGTGATCGAGATCAACCCGTTCTTGCTGGGCACAATGGCTGGTGGCGCTGCGGACTGCCAGTTCTGGCAGCGAGTGCTCAGCCAGGAGTGCTGGCTGTATGAGCTGCGAAATAAGGTGAGCAGCTTGGGCACCCAGATCTTTCACCTGTGCTAGATCTGTAAGTTGCAGCCACTCGTCTATCTAAAGAGTCATGACAAATTTGAATTGAATTTTTCTAAGTGAGAGCAAAATAGGTTGCGCACTTGTTGCGGTTAATAGTTAAATTTAGCTAACCGAAAAATGACCTCAGTTGAGAATAGCCGTTCAATACGCTACCCTGATTGTGTTTTTCCAAGTCGCAGGCAATAACAAAGTGACTCTTAGGCGACTCTTTGACGATTTTTGGCGACTTTTACCGTGACATCTCGTGGTTTTAAAGTCATCTCAAGCTTCTTTCCAATTTTACGTATGTCACCTGTAGCGCCTCAGGGATGATTCTTTCCAAGTACCGTCTTCATCGAGCATATTTTGCACCTGTCCCACGCACGCAGGAGCGCATCAGCGTTGCCGCCGCCTCCAAGCTGCTGGCGAATATTCTGTACAACTACAAAGGCTACGGCCTCAGCATCGGCACCATGATTGTCGGCTGGGACAAGAAAGGCCCAGGCCTCTACTATGTTGACGATGACGGCACCAGGCACTCCGGCAACCTGTTCGCCGTGGGCTCCGGCTCCACCTACGCCTACGGAGTGTTGGACACCTGCTACCGCTGGGACATGACCGACGATGAGGCCCTGGAGCTGGGCAGGCGGGCCATCTACCATGCCACCTACCGCGACATCGGCAGCGGCAACAGCAACAACCTGTACCTGGTGAAACCCGACGGCTGGAAGTTCATCGGCAATTACGACACGGCCAATCTGCACTATCAGTACAACCCGGTGGCTGCTGAGTGACCGGGACGGAGCCCGGCGGAACTCTTGTCTGAAGCATCAATATTGTTCTATGCTATGCTTTAGTTTATCCCAATTTACTTATTCAGCCCAACTAGAAGGTTTTCCTGCGTCTCAGCGCCCGCTAACGTCTGATAAAAAATACTACTACTAGTAATCTAGTTTGCCCCTTTAGGCTTTAAAACGCTAATGAAACTATGTGGCTATCCAGCGATAAAGCAAGTACTTGTGTTTACTTTCTTATTTGCCGTCTTTGTAATCTTAAACCGACTGTTCTGTACTGTCTAAAATGGAAATATAAGAAATGATTAATAATTAAAGGCTTAGTGCTATTTCGCTCGTTTGTTCAAGTAAAACATGATTTTAGTTTGTTATTGCATTATTTTTTGTTTGAGTCATTTCAAACTCGAAATGGTCGCACACTAGAATCTGATTTTCATGCTTAATACAAAGTCTGATAGATTGGGTGTGAGTCCGATAGATTGGGTGAGAGTCCGATAGTTTGGGTGAGAGTCTGATAGATTGGGTGAGAGTCAGACAGATTGGATGAGAGTCTGGTAGATTGGGTGAGAGTCAGATAGATTGGGTGAGAGTCTGATAGATTGGGTGAGAGTCCGATAGATTGGGTGAGAGTCCGATAGATTGGGTGTGAGTGTCTGATAGATTGGGTGAGAGTCCGATAGATTGGGTGAGAGTCCGATAGTTTGGGTGAGAGTCTGATAGATTGGGTGAGAGTCAGACAGATTGGATGAGAGTCTGGTAGATTGGGTGAGAGTCAGATAGATTAGGTGAGTGTCTGATAGATTGGGTGAGAGTCCGATAGATTGGGTGAGAGTCCGATAGTTTGGGTGAGAGTCTGATAGATTGGGTGAGAGTCAGACAGATTGGATGAGAGTCGTAGATTGGGTGAGAGTCGATAGATTGGGTGAGAGTCTGATAGATTGGGTGAGAGTCTGATAGATTGGGTGAGAGTCTGATAGTTTGGTTGAGAGTCGATAGATTGGGTTAGAGTCCGATAGTTTGGTGTGAGTGTCTGATAGATTGGGTCAGAGTCAGATAGATTGGATGAGAGTCTGGTAGATTGGATGAGAGTCAGATAGATTGGGTGAGATTCTGATAGATTGGGTGAGAGTCTGATAGTTTACGTGAGAGTCCGATAGATTGGTGAGAGTCGATAGATTGGATGAGAGTCGATAGATTGGGTGAGAGTCTGATAGATTGGGTGAGAGTCGATAGATTGGTGAGAGTCGATAGATTGGGTGAGAGTCAGATAGATTTGAGAGGATGAGAGTCCGATAGATTGGGTGAGAGTCCGATAAATTGGGTGAGAGTCCGATAGATTGGTTGAGAGTTCGATAGATTGGGTGAGAGTCCGATAGTTTGGGTGAGAGTCCGATAGATTGGGTGAGAGTCTGATAGATTGGGTGAGAGTCAGATAAATTCTGTGAGAGTCTGATAGATTAGGTGAGAGTCAGATAGATTGCGTGAGAGTCCGATAGATTGGCTGAGAGTCAGATAGAGTCTCTGAGCCCGCCGCTTTCAATCACTAGCCAAAGGAGTGCTGCCATAACAATTGTACTGAGTTCTGATGAGATGTCTCAGCCTCTTCGAGAGATCTCTGGTGAGTGAATGTTCGCATTGTGGGTGCCTGAGTGAGCTGATTCCCATGCTAGAGAGCTCAGTCTGCAGCATCTACATTCACTGAAAGGAGAACACTCAATTGCAAACATGGTAGATGATTAACTGCACTTGCTGGCTTTTTTGTATGTTGCAACTGCTGCACGGAAGCTGAGATCCTACTCAGCATATAAAGTTTTGTTGGCTCTATACGTGCGACTTCCAATGATGGCTGAATGCTCAATGCGAATCAGTTTGGTGTCTATAATTCGCAATTGTAAAATTGGACTCATCGCCTACGCTTGATGGATTCAGTTTTATGCTTAGTAGTCAAAACCAAAAAGAACTATTAAAGTTCCAAACCATTCGAAACGCAAATTAATAAACACGGCAGTTTCGGTTTTTTTCATTTTTCCATTTATTTTCATACAGCTTCAGACTCCATTCATCACTCGTGCAGTTTGAGTCTTTTTTGAATCGGATGCTGTCCGATGCTGTCAATTGCAATAAGTGTCAGCAAATCAAATCAAGATATCAAAATGTAGCAATGCTCTATGATAGCCAGGCACCCAGAAATATAAAAAGTTTTCTGCTGCTCCACATACATGTAAACTCATTCAAACGTGAACTTCAAGTCGCAGCCGCGCATCCGCTCCGCGATGTACCGGTCGAACTCCTCGTTCTCGGCTACTGTAAAGTGATTCTTCCAGTCGCCGATCTCGCCCTTGCGAATGAAGTTGCTGCCCGGCTTCCAATCATCCTTGGCCCTCTCGGCAATGGAGTAGTTCACGTTAGGGTTCTCCCGCATAGTCTGGAAACTGGTGAGGTCCAGGGTGGCCTCGAGCAGCTCGTCGGTGAGCTCGACTCCCAAAAACTTGGCCAGTTTTCGGACTTGATCTGCTTTGTTCCGCACGATGTCTTCGTAGAACAGCACGAAGACCCTCGGGTGGTCCTTAAACGACCACCAGGACCGGTTGAAGTCGAAAATGTCGTGGTGCGAGACGTTCCCCGGCTGGAAGATGGCGCTGCGCCAGTACTCGGAAAACTTGTCCGGAATCGGCTTGCCGTCGAACAGTTTCGTCCCGGTGAAGTGGTGAAAGGCCGACACAACAACGTCTTTGGGGTTGCGAATGACAATGACGTTCTTAGGTCCCACGTCGGGAGAACGGTCGCTCAAATGACGCATGTGGAAGGCCGGCGGCAGGTGGGTTTTGAGCACCCGCGGCCTGGGAAGCGTTCGCGCCTCTTCCATGGGGTCTCTGGGCAGGTGCTTGTAGAAATCGATGAAGGGCGACCTGCGCAGGAGTGCCGTGTTCTTAGTCTTCTCCGGCCCCAGAATCAGACAGGAGATCATCTCCTGCGTTAGTGTCGTCCCAGACTTATGGTAGGTGGACACCACAATGTCATCGTCAAAGTATTCAAATTCTTCGGCCACCTTCTGCACGATGGCATCGGCGGAATATCTGGGCGTAATCCAGTCTTTCCAGTTAAGCGACATTTTTGCCAACTGCAGCTAAAAGTTTAGATCAGCGGCTGCAGATTCCAGTCACAGTGCAGAGTTGGCTTCTAACCTTTACGCACGCATATTTAAGATCGAATGAGCGCTGCGTGCGCCTCTACAAGCGTGTACTCAACCCGCCGTATCAGTTTTGACCCAACTATGCTAGAGGTTAAGTCTGCTCAGCTCAGTACAGGTTGTAGATATAGCGTGCGCTGTAGGAACTCGGCGTGAATAGCAGGTGTGCATGTCGGCGATAGTTCTGTATTAATCTGCTTGAACTGGTTGCTACTTAGGACTTAGAGGGCTAAACTTACTAAATACGTTAGCCGTCCTATAGTAGTTGCCCTCTCAATTTGTAAAATTGAGCTCATATTGTTGTAATATCAGATATATACTCAGCAACATCGAAAAATCGCCACTCTATGCGCCAGCGAGCAACTTCTCTTGGACTATTCTGAAATAAAAGATAACTGAAGTATGAGAAAACTGATCGAGGTAGCATTAATCCGTCCAACGCGGCGTCAAGTCTATCGCGGCGTAGCTAAGTTGCGTCACTCGCAAAGATTGATAGGCTTTACCTGCACTCTCAAAAGTGGCGACCACAGACGGAATCTTCTGTGATGGCGACTTTTTTATGTCGCTGAGTATAGTTTATAAAAACAGTAGGAACCACGAAACCAAGTCAGTGCGTTGCTTATTATACAAAAATTGTTTTTAAGCGTGGCATTACAAAAAAACCGAGCTAATTGGCCAGCTGACGGCTGTCAAAGTCTGTTTATTGATTTAGTGCAAAAGTGCGTCTGATTCCGAGTAAGACGAGATGCAACATGAATGTAAATTAATTTCATTTAAAGTCACGCGCAGGCGGGGAGTCTAGAAGCACTTGCGGTGCACAATGCCCGGGCCGGACTCGTCGTACTCCTGCTTGGAGATCCACATGGCCTGGAAGGTGCTCAGCGAGGCCAGGATGGAGCCGCCGATCCAGACGGAGTACTTGCGCTCCGGCGGCGCCACGATCTTGATCTTCATGGTGGACGGCGCCAGGGCGGTGATTTCCTTCTGCATGCGGTCGGCGATGCCAGCGTACATGGTGGTGCCGCCGGACAGCACGGTGTTGGCGTACAGGTCCTTCCTGATGTCCACGTCGCACTTCATGATGCTGTTGTAGGTGGTCTCGTGGATGCCGGACGACTCCATGCCGAGGAAGGACGGCTGGAACAGGGCCTCCGGGCAGCGGAAGCGCTCGTTGCCGATGGTGATCACCTGACCGTCGGGCAGCTCGTAGCTCTTCTCCAGGGAGCTGCTGCTGGCGGCAGTCTGCATCTCCTGCTCGAAGTCCAGGGCGACGTAGCACAGCTTCTCCTTGATGTCGCGGACGATCTCGCGCTCGGCGGTGGTGGTGAAGCTGTAGCCGCGCTCAGTCAGGATCTTCATCAGGTAGTCGGTGAGGTCGCGGCCGGCCAGGTCCAGACGCAGGATGGCGTGCGGCAGGGCGTAGCCCTCGTAGATCGGCACGGTGTGCGAGACGCCGTCGCCGGAGTCCAGCACGATGCCGGTGGTGCGGCCGCTGGCGTACAGGGACAGCACAGCCTGGATGGCGATGTACGTGGCCGGGGCGTTGAAGGTCTCGAACATTATCTGGGTCATCTTCTCGCGGTTGGCCTTGGGGTTCAGCGGAGCCTCGGTCAGCAGCACCGGGTGCTCTTCCGGGGCAACGCGGAGCTCGTTGTAGAAAGTGTGGTGCCAGATCTTCTCCATGTCGTCCCAGTTGGTCACGATGCCGTGCTCGATCGGGTACTTCAGCGTCAGGATGCCGCGCTTGCTCTGGGCCTCGTCGCCGACGTAGCTGTCCTTCTGGCCCATGCCGACCATGACGCCCTGCGAACGATTTGGATTTTGAAGCATAATTTCTGAGTAACTTGAATCATAGATTGACAAGATGGACAGGGACATGATTTATTGAGCTCTGCAACTCACCTGATGACGCGGGCGGCCCACGATGGAGGGGAACACGGCCCGGGGAGCGTCGTCTCCGGCGAAGCCGGCCTTGCACATGCCGGAGCCGTTGTCGATGACCAGGGCGGCAATTTCCTCACCTTCGGCCATTGTGTGAGCTGAGCGAGTTTAGCGAGTTGGCTTATAGAAACTGATAGATTTAGCGCAGGTGGCTGTGGCAGTGAGGAGTGGCTCGGCTGCTCCGAGTAGCGCCTATTTGTAGGCCGCGCCGGCCCGGCGGTCCATTGCCATATTTGGACTTGGCGCAATTTTGATGGGCTTCGCTTCCATTGCCAAATTTGGGCATTGAGATGCTTGCCTCATTGTGCCCGATGTTGTCTTACTATTGTGCTCAAGTTCTGTCTTTTACCCCCCCCCACCCCTCCAGGCCAACTGGTCGAGACCTCGGCTGCAAGCTGACGTGGCAGGGCGGCGGGGTGGGGGCCAACAGCCCCGTTCCCGCCGGTGCCCGCCGGCCCCAGCTCGCTCACGCCAGCCGCTTCTCTCTGGCCAGCTTTATTTATTTTCGACCGCCCACCCCGACGAAACCCCTCCGAAAAAACAGCCTCCAGAGGTCTCCAGGCCAGCCGCCTCCAGCACCGAGCGTAGCCATCATTCTCAGCTGGGGGCCATAAATGGAGAGAATTGCTTCGCGACTCGGAAATATAATTTATTGCTGCTGAAATTGCTTAATTACGAAAATTGCAAACTCGAACTTCGTTTTCGAAAAGCGGTTCTTTTCTTGGAGCAAAGTTCGGCAACGATTGACACCTATTTGGGGAACTTCTGGCAGCTGATACCGAACTAACTAAAGCAAAGATGGCTATTTTATTGGTTCATCTAATCTTTGATCTTTTCTAATCTCTAGTCTTCACAATCCCAATCTTCACAATCCCCAACCTTAACAATCCCCAACCTTCACAATCCCCAACCTTCACAATCCCCAACCTCAACAATCCCCAACCTTAACAATCCCAACCTTCACAATCGCCAACCTTCACAATCCCCAAACTTCACAGTCCCCAACCTTCACAATCCCCAAACTTCACAATCCCCAACCTTCACAATCATCAACCTTCACAATCCCCAAACTTCACAATCGCCAACCTTAACAATCCCCAAACTTCACAATCCCCAACCTTAACAATCCCCAAACTTCACAATCCCCAACCTTCACAATCCCCAAACTTCACAATCCCCAACCTTCACAATCCTAAATCTTCACAATCCCAATCTTCACAATCCCCAACCTTAACAATCCCCAAACTTCACAATCCCCAACCTTCACAATCCCCAACCTTCACAATCCCCAAACTTCACAATCCCCAACCTTCACAATCCTAAATCTTCACAATCCCAATCTTCACAATCCCCAACCTTAACAATCCCCAAACTTCACAATCCCCAATCTTCACAATCCTAAATCTTCACAATCCCAATCTTCACAATCCCCAGCTTCACAATCCCCAATCTTCACAATCCCCAATCTTCACAATCCCCAATCTTCACAATCCCCAGCTTCACAATCCCTAGCTTTACAATCCCCAATCTTCACAATCCTCAATCTTCACGATCCCCAATCTTCACAATCCCCAATCTTCACAATCCCCAATCTTCACAATCCCCAATCTTCACAATCCCCAATCTTCACAATCCCCAGCTTCACAATCCTCAATCTTCACAATCCTCTATTCACAATCCCCAATCTTCACCAATCCCCAATCCCCAATCTTCACAATCCACAATCTTCACAATCCCAGCTTTACAATCCCCAAGCTTCACAATCCCAAATTCAAATGAAGGAATTGGAAAGCAGTACAACCAGGCCAGGCTGAAGTTCCCCAAAGCTGAGGTTCCCCTCACCTGTTTTCGTCAGCTTAGTGGCACTTAAGCAGCATCTTTATGTGCAAAGATATATTTATACATCCGCAATTTAAATAAATTTTTGCTTAAGCCTCGCAGCACTCAGGATGCAGCAGACTGGGCAGCTGTGTGACTCATCGGGTAGTTGCTTTAGTCAAACTGCACTCACTCTGCACGGGGTCTCAAAGCGAAAGAAAAATTTTCTGTTGTTGCCAAATTTAGCCAGCGTTGAGGCGGCGAATTTCGCCCTAGTGGAACTTGAGACTGAGAAAGAGAGCAGAACGAGTGCTAAGAAAATTCAGTAAATAATGAGAATGTGAGCTTTTTAGTCTCTCGACCCGATGGAATCCAAACTCATGCTTATATGTTTCTGGAACAGTTTTCCCATCGACATTCACCCACCGACATTTACCCACCGACATTTACCCACCGACATTTACCCACCGACATTTACCCACCGACATTTACTCACCGACATTTACCCACCGACATTTACCCACCGACATTTACCCACCGACATTTACCCACCGACATTTACTCACCGACATTTACCCACCGACATTTACTCACCGACATTTACCCACCGACATTTACCCACCGACATTTACCCACCGACATTTACCCACCGACATTTACCCACTGACATTTACCCACCGACATTTACCCGCCGACACGCCGAAATTTACCTGCCGAAATTTACCTGCCGACATTTACCTGCCGATATTTACCCGTCGACATTATTATGAAGAAAAGGAACTTAATACAAAATTATATGCTTGTCGATTTTATAAATCACCTGAAGTTTATAAGCAAGCATTTATTTGTTTGCGTCTTCTACTGTAGAAAAAACTTCAGGTAAAATTGTGCCTAGATGTAAAGCGAGCTTCGAAACAACTGTTGCTAAATTTAGACCACTATATATATAAACGGTCCAACTCAGAGAGTTTCATTTTCGTCTGAAACTGAGATTTAGAGAATACCATGGATTTCATACCATCGTTTCTCTTGAAAACTTTGTGCCAAAGTCCTGCTGGGGTGTCAAGCATGCAAAGACAAAGATTGCACCCTGTCTGTGTGTCTGTCTGTCTGTCTTAGTGTCTGTCTGTCTGTCTGTCTGTCTGTCTGTCTGTCTGTCTGTCTGTCTGTCTGTCTGTCTGTCTGCCTGTCTGTCTGTCTGTCTGTCTGTCTGTCTGTCTGTCTTAGTGTCTGTCTGTCTGTCTGTCTGTCTGTCTGTCTGTCTGTCCTGTCTGTCTGTCTGTCTGTCTGTCTGTCTGTCTGTCTGTCTGTCTGTCTGTCTGTCTGTCTGTCTGTCTGTCTGTCTGTCTGTCTGTCTGTCTGTCTGTCTGTCTGTCTGTCTGTCTGTCTGTCTGTCTGTCTGTCTGTCTGTCTGTCTGTCTGTCTGTCTGTCTGTCTGTCTGTCTGTCTGTCTGTCTGTCTTAGTGTCTGTCTGTCTGTCTGTCTTAGTGTCTGTCTGTCTGTCTGTCTGTCTGTCTGTCTGTCTGTCTGTCTGTCTGTCTGTCTGTCTGTCTGTCTGTCTGTCTGTCTGTCTGCCTGTCTGTCTGTCTGTCTGTCTGTCTGTCTGTCTCTTAGTGTCTGTCTGTCTGTCTATCTGTCTGTCTGTCTGTCTGTCTGTCTGTCTGTCTGTCTGTCTGTCTGTCTGTCTGTCTGTCTTAGTGTCTGTCTGTCTGTCTGTCTGTCTGTCTGTCTGTCTGTCTGTCTGTCTGTCTGTCTGTCTGTCTGTCTGTCTGTCTGTCTGTCTGTTTGTCTGCCTCAGACCAAGGCAAAGCACACCTTGAAGAACACATGAAAGGCGCGTTCACTCATCCACTCTCTGTTGCTGACTGTACAGCGCTGTTATCAGCAGCTCAGCAGGTGCGAAGGTCAACCAATGCTACTAAGAACGGCAGAGTGGCAGCTTTATCTCTGACTTCAACAGTCAGTTAGTTTATCTGCTCCGACCGGCCAGCCAAGCGCGGGAAACTTACCGAAGCTCATCAACTCTGCGTTGCTGCCGAGTCTCAATCCCCAAGCACTGCTCACAGGATGAACCCTGAGCTGGCGGTCGCAGGGCTGGCGATGTGGGCAGTGAGGCTGGTCTGTAGCTGCCTGTTCTACTCCATCTTTGTGCCCCTGCTGCTGCCATTCGAGCTCGCCTACGCCTTCTACAGCTCCTACCTGCAGTTCCTCATCAAATCCTGCGTTGAACGGCTGGAGATGGTTGGCAACTTGGACGCGATCTGGATGCAGGACACGCCAGACAACAGGGCCATCATCAATGGGGTGCTGGTGCTGCGGGATCAACTGCGGCTGGAACAGCTGAGGGAGCTGGTTCAGGTGAGCTGGCTTCTTCTGAATTGCGCCACACCTTGCTTTGACCCCGTTCTTCTCTGAGTTGGGCACTCCCTGACAGCACTCTCTGCAGTGTGTGTGGCACTCCCTCATAGCACTCTCTGTAGTGTGTGGGGCACTCCCTGACAGCACTATCTGTAGTGTGTGGGGCACTCCCTTACAGCACTCTCTGTAGTGTGTGTGGCACTCCCTGACAGCACTCTGCAGTGTGTGCGGCACTCCCAGACAGCACTCTCTGCAGTGTGTGGGGCACTCCCTGACAGCACTCTTCAGTGTGTGGGGCACTCCCTGACAGCACTCTGTAGTATGTGGGGCACTCCGTGACAGCACGATCTGTGGTGTGTGTGGCACTCCCTTACAGCACTCTCTGTAGTGTGTGGGGCACTCCCTTACAGCACTCTCTGTAGTGTGTGTGGCACTCCCTGACAGCACTCTCTGTAGTGTGTGGGGCACTCCCTTACAGCACTCTCTGTAGTGTGTGTGGCACTCCCTGACAGCACTCTGCAGTGTGTGCGGCACTCCCAGACAGCACTCTCTGCAGTGTGTGGGGCACTCCCTGACAGCACTCTTCAGTGTGTGGGGCACTCCCTGACAGCACTCTGTAGTATGTGGGGCACTCCGTGACAGCACGATCTGTGGTGTGTGTGGCACTCCCTGACAGCACTCTGTAGTGTGTGGGGCACTCCCTGACAGCACTCTTCAGTGTGTGTGGCACTCCCTTACAGCACTCTGTAGTGTGTGGGGCACTCCCTGACAGCACTCTCTGCAGTGTGTGGGGCACACCCTGACAGCACTCTGTAATTTGCAACAGGGAAAAAGGAACATGAGCACCTCAATGCTCATAAAACTTCCCGACTGAAACCCTCCCACAGGGGAAGCTGGTGGAGGCGACGGCTCGCGGCAACCGACGGGTGGCTGCCAAATTTCAGCAGATTGTCTCCAAGCGCTACCGACGCTACGTGTGGCGCGAGGATGAGGCGTACAGCGTCCGAAATCACGTGATCGAGCACGAGGGCCGGCCGCCTGCCTGTCAGGCCGAGCTGGAAGAAATTCTCTCCGAGTATTGCTCACAGGTTGGTTGACTGAGAGCCTCTGTCTGAGCACTGCTGCTCACAGGTTGGTTGTCACAGAGCTCTCACAGAATCTCGTTCCCCATCATCGCTTCACCACAGGGACTCAACATGCAGCGGCCCCCATGGCTGATCGTCTTGGTCCCCACTGCTGAGGGCGGCAGCGTGCTGTTGTTCCGTGGCCACCACGTCATCGGCGACGGAGTCTCCCTGACAACGCTGATGATGACCTACCTGGTGGACAAGCCGCCGGCCCAGATCACTCCGGTCCGCTTTGGCAGCGGCCGCAGCAAGTTCTGGATGTTCGCCAAGGCTGTGCTGGAGGCCCCGTACCTGCTGGGCCGCGACCTGCTGCAGGCTGACGACCGCAGCCCGCTGCACGGACCGGCTCTGTCCGGAAGGAAGCGGCTGGCCTGGATCCGGGACATCCCGCTGGCTCAGGTCTGTCTGTCTGTCTGTCTGTCTGTCTGTCTGTCTTAGTGTCTGTCTGTCTGTCTGTCTGTCTGTCTGTCTGTCTGTCTGTCTGTCTGTCTGTCTGTCTGTCTGTCTGTCTGTCTTAGTGTCTGTCTGTCTGTCTGTCTGTCTGTCTGTCTGTCTGTCTGTCTGTCTGTGTGTCTGTCTTAGTGTCTGTCTGTCTGTCTGTCTGTCTGTCTGTCTGTCTGTCTGTCTGTCTGTCCGTCTGTCTGTCTGTCTGTCTGTCTGTCTGTCTGTCTGTCTGTCTGTCTGTCCCACAGTC
The DNA here is from genome assembly GCA_002269645.1 of Macrostomum lignano. Lineage (NCBI taxonomy): Eukaryota > Metazoa > Platyhelminthes > Macrostomidae > Macrostomum > Macrostomum lignano. The sequence goes on along the minus strand of NIVC01002554.1, from coordinate 53,651 downwards.
CCCCCCTCCCCCCTCAGGTGAAGCGGGTGCGGCAGGCCACAGACAGCACGGTGAACGATGTGCTCATGGCCTGTCTGGCCTCCTCATTCCGCCGCTACTTTCTCCGCCGCGGCTGGGCCATCCCGGGCAGCCTGAAAGCCTACGTGCCCATCGACATGCGGCCGCGCAGCGGGGAGTTTGAGCTGGACAACCAGTTCTCCCTCATCTTCATGGGCCTGGACCTGTCGAACGGGGATCCACTGGTGAGGAGCGCTGTAGTCTCAATGCGTCTAATGGTTTAACTATAGGAATACTACGTCATTTTTACTGATGATGCTGCAAGTCTGGTTGCTAGGGAAAGAATCGCTGCAAGTCTGGTTGCTATATGATATGCTGCAAGTCTGGTTGCTAGGGAAGAATCGCCATGGGATGATGCTGCAAGTCTGGTTGCTAGGGAAAGAATCGCCATGGGTAAATGATGCTGCAAGTCTGGTTTCTAGGGAAAGAATCGCCATGGGTAAATGATGCTGCAAGTCTGGTTTCTAGGGAAAGAATCGCCATGGGTAAATGATGCTGCAAGTCTGGTTTCTAGGGAAAGAATCGCCATGGGTAAATGATGCTGCAAGTCTGGTTTCTAGGGAAAGAATCGCCATGGGTAAATGATGCTGCAAGTCTGTTTCTAGGGAAAGAATCGCCATGGGTAAATGATGCTGCAAGTCTGGTTTCTAGGGAAAGAATCGCCATGGGTAAATGATGCTGCAAGTCTGGTTTCTAGGGAAAGAATCGCCATGGGTAAATGATGCTGCAAGTCTGGTTTCTAGGGAAAGAATCGCCATGGGTAAATGATGCTGCAAGTCTGATTTCTAGGGAAAGAATCGCCATGGGTAAATGATGCTGCAAGTCTGATTTCTAGGGTAAGAATCGCCATGGGTAAATGATGCTGCAAGTCTGATTTCTAGGGAAAGAATCGCCATGGGTAAATGATGCTGCAAGTCTGGTTTCTAGGGAAAGAATCGCCATGGGTAAATGATGCTGCAAGTCTGGTTTCTAGGGAAAGAATCGCCATGGGTAAATGATGCTGCAAGTCTGGTTTCTAGGGAAAGAATCGCCATGGGTAAATGATGCTGCAAGTCTGGTTTCTAGGGAAAGAATCGCCATGGGTAAATGATGCTGCAAGTCTGGTTTCTAGGGAAAGAATCGCCATGGGTAAATGATGCTGCAAGTCTGATTTCTAGGGAAAGAATCGCCATGGGTAAATGATGCTGCAAGTCTGATTTCTAGGGAAAGAATCGCCATGGGTAAATGATGCTGCAAGTCTGATTTCTAGGGAAAGAATCGCCATGGGTAAATGATGCTGCAAGTCTGATTTCTAGGGAAAGAATCGCCATGGGTAAATGATGCTGCAAGTCTGATTTCTAGGGAAAGAATCGCCATGGGTAAATGATGCTGCAAGTCTGATTTCTAGGGAAAGAATCGCCATGGGTAAATGATGCTGCAAGTCTGGTTTCTAGGGAAAGAATCGCCATGGGTAAATGATGCTGCAAGTCTGGTTTCTAGGGAAAGAATCGCCATGGGTAAATGATGCTGCAAGTCTGTTTCTAGGGAAAGAATCGCCATGGGTAAATGATGCTGCAAGTCTGGTTTCTAGGGAAAGAATCGCCATGGGTAAATGATGCTGCAAGTCTGGTTTCTAGGGAAAGAATCGCCATGGGTAAATGATGCTGCAAGTCTGGTTTCTAGGGAAAGAATCGCCATGGGTAAATGATGCTGCAAGTCTGGTTTCTAGGGAAAGAATCGCCATGGGTAAATGATGCTGCAAGTCTGGTTTCTAGGGAAAGAATCGCCATGGGTAAATGATGCTGCAAGTCTGGTTTCTAGGGAAAGAATCGCCATGGGTAAATGATGCTGCAAGTCTGATTTCTAGGGAAAGAATCGCCATGGGTAAATGATGCTGCAAGTCTGATTTCTAGGGAAAGAATCGCCATGGGTAAATGATGCTGCAAGTCTGATTTCTAGGGAAAGAATCGCCATGGGTAAATGATGCTGCAAGTCTGATTTCTAGGGAAAGAATCGCCATGGGTAAATGATGCTGCAAGTCTGATTTCTAGGGAAAGAATCGCCATGGGTAAATGATGCTGCAAGTCTGATTTCTAGGGAAAGAATCGCCATGGGTAAATGATGCTGCAAGTCTGATTTCTAGGGAAAGAATCGCCATGGGTAAATGATGCTGCAAGTCTGATTTCTAGGGAAAGAATCGCCATGGGTAAATGATGCTGCAAGTCTGTTTCTAGGGAAAGAATCGCCATGGGTAAATGATGCTGCAAGTCTGGTTTCTAGGGAAAGAATCGCCATGGGTAAATGATGCTGCAAGTCTGATTTCTAGGGAAAGAATCGCCATGGGTAAATGATGCTGCAAGTCTGATTTCTAGGGAAAGAATCGCCATGGGTAAATGATGCTGCAAGTCTGATTTCTAGGGAAAGAATCGCCATGGGTAAATGATGCTGCAAGTCTGTTTCTAGGGAAAGAATCGCCATGGGTAAATGATGCTGCAAGTCTGATTTCTAGGGAAAGAATCGCCATGGGTAAATGATGCTGCAAGTCTGTTTCTAGGGAAAGAATCGCCATGGGTAAATGATGCTGCAAGTCTGATTTCTAGGGAAAGAATCGCCATGGGTAAATGATGCTGCAAGTCTGGTTTCTAGGGAAAGAATCGCCATGGGTAAATGATGCTGCAAGTCTGTTTCTAGGGAAAGAATCGCCATGGGTAAATGATGCTGCAAGTCTGTTTCTAGGGAAAGAATCGCCATGGGTAAATGATGCTGCAAGTCTGGTTTCTAGGGAAAGAATCGCCATGGGTAAATGATGCTGCAAGTCTGTTTCTAGGGAAAGAATCGCCATGGGTAAATGATGCTGCAAGTCTGTTTCTAGGGAAAGAATCGCCATGGGTAAATGATGCTGCAAGTCTGATTTCTAGGGAAAGAATCGCCATGGGTAAATGATGCTGCAAGTCTGTTTCTAGGGAAAGAATCGCCATGGGTAAATGATGCTGCAAGTCTGATTTCTAGGGAAAGAATCGCCATGGGTAAATGATGCTGCAAGTCTGATTTCTAGGGAAAGAATCGCCATGGGTAAATGATGCTGCAAGTCTGATTTCTAGGGAAAGAATCGCCATGGGTAAATGATGCTGCAAGTCTGATTTCTAGGGAAAGAATCGCCATGGGTAAATGATGCTGCAAGTCTGATTTCTAGGGAAAGAATCGCCATGGGTAAATGATGCTGCAAGTCTGATTTCTAGGGAAAGAATCGCCATGGGTAAATGATGCTGCAAGTCTGATTTCTAGGGAAAGAATCGCCATGGGTAAATGATGCTGCAAGTCTGATTTCTAGGGAAAGAATCGCCATGGGTAAATGATGCTGCAAGTCTGATTTCTAGGGAAAGAATCGCCATGGGTAAATGATGCTGCAAGTCTGATTTCTAGGGAAAGAATCGCCATGGGTAAATGATGCTGCAAGTCTGATTTCTAGGGAAAGAATCGCCATGGGTAAATGATGCTGCAAGTCTGATTTCTAGGGAAAGAATCGCCATGGGTAAATGATGCTGCAAGTCTGATTTCTAGGGAAAGAATCGCCATGGGTAAATGATGCTGCAAGTCTGATTTCTAGGGAAAGAATCGCCATGGGTAAATGATGCTGCAAGTCTGATTTCTAGGGAAAGAATCGCCATGGGTAAATGATGCTGCAAGTCTGATTTCTAGGGAAAGAATCGCCATGGGTAAATGATGCTGCAAGTCTGGTTTCTAGGGAAAGAATCGCCATGGGTAAATGATGCTGCAAGTCTGGTTTCTAGGGAAAGAATCGCCATGGGTAAATGATGCTGCAAGTCTGTTTCTAGGGAAAGAATCGCCATGGGTAAATGATGCTGCAAGTCTGATTTCTAGGGAAAGAATCGCCATGGGTAAATGATGCTGCAAGTCTGATTTCTAGGGAAAGAATCGCCATGGGTAAATGATGCTGCAAGTCTGATTTCTAGGGAAAGAATCGCCATGGGTAAATGATGCTGCAAGTCTGATTTCTAGGGAAAGAATCGCCATGGGTAAATGATGCTGCAAGTCTGATTTCTAGGGAAAGAATCGCCATGGGTAAATGATGCTGCAAGTCTGTTTCTAGGGAAAGAATCGCCATGGGTAAATGATGCTGCAAGTCTGATTTCTAGGGAAAGAATCGCCATGGGTAAATGATGCTGCAAGTCTGATTTCTAGGGAAAGAATCGCCATGGGTAAATGATGCTGCAAGTCTGATTTCTAGGGAAAGAATCGCCATGGGTAAATGATGCTGCAAGTCTGATTTCTAGGGAAAGAATCGCCATGGGTAAATGATGCTGCAAGTCTGATTTCTAGGGAAAGAATCGCCATGGGTAAATGATGCTGCAAGTCTGATTTCTAGGGAAAGAATCGCCATGGGTAAATGATGCTGCAAGTCTGTTTCTAGGGAAAGAATCGCCATGGGTAAATGATGCTGCAAGTCTGATTTCTAGGGAAAGAATCGCCATGGGTAAATGATGCTGCAAGTCTGATTTCTAGGGAAAGAATCGCCATGGGTAAATGATGCTGCAAGTCTGATTTCTAGGGAAAGAATCGCCATGGGTAAATGATGCTGCAAGTCTGTTTCTAGGGAAAGAATCGCCATGGGTAAATGATGCTGCAAGTCTGATTTCTAGGGAAAGAATCGCCATGGGTAAATGATGCTGCAAGTCTGTTTCTAGGGAAAGAATCGCCATGGGTAAATGATGCTGCAAGTCTGATTTCTAGGGAAAGAATCGCCATGGGTAAATGATGCTGCAAGTCTGATTTCTAGGGAAAGAATCGCCATGGGTAAATGATGCTGCAAGTCTGATTTCTAGGGAAAGAATCGCCATGGGTAAATGATGCTGCAAGTCTGATTTCTAGGGAAAGAATCGCCATGGGTAAATGATGCTGCAAGTCTGATTTCTAGGGAAAGAATCGCCATGGGTAAATGATGCTGCAAGTCTGATTTCTAGGGAAAGAATCGCCATGGGTAAATGATGCTGCAAGTCTGATTTCTAGGGAAAGAATCGCCATGGGTAAATGATGCTGCAAGTCTGGTTTCTAGGGAAAGAATCGCCATGGGTAAATGATGCTGCAAGTCTGGTTTCTAGGGAAAGAATCGCCATGGGTAAATGATGCTGCAAGTCTGGTTTCTAGGGAAAGAATCGCCATGGGTAAATGATGCTGCAAGTCTGATTTCTAGGGAAAGAATCGCCATGGGTAAATGATGCTGCAAGTCTGATTTCTAGGGAAAGAATCGCCATGGGTAAATGATGCTGCAAGTCTGATTTCTAGGGAAAGAATCGCCATGGGTAAATGATGCTGCAAGTCTGATTTCTAGGGAAAGAATCGCCATGGGTAAATGATGCTGCAAGTCTGATTTCTAGGGAAAGAATCGCCATGGGTAAATGATGCTGCAAGTCTGATTTCTAGGGAAAGAATCGCCATGGGTAAATGATGCTGCAAGTCTGATTTCTAGGGAAAGAATCGCCATGGGTAAATGATGCTGCAAGTCTGATTTCTAGGGAAAGAATCGCCATGGGTAAATGATGCTGCAAGTCTGATTTCTAGGGAAAGAATCGCCATGGGTAAATGATGCTGCAAGTCTGATTTCTAGGGAAAGAATCGCCATGGGTAAATGATGCTGCAAGTCTGATTTCTAGGGAAAGAATCGCCATGGGTAAATGATGCTGCAAGTCTGATTTCTAGGGAAAGAATCGCCATGGGTAAATGATGCTGCAAGTCTGATTTCTAGGGAAAGAATCGCCATGGGTAAATGATGCTGCAAGTCTGTTTCTAGGGAAAGAATCGCCATGGGTAAATGATGCTGCAAGTCTGATTTCTAGGGAAAGAATCGCCATGGGTAAATGATGCTGCAAGTCTGATTTCTAGGGAAAGAATCGCCATGGGTAAATGATGCTGCAAGTCTGATTTCTAGGGAAAGAATCGCCATGGGTAAATGATGCTGCAAGTCTGATTTCTAGGGAAAGAATCGCCATGGGTAAATGATGCTGCAAGTCTGATTTCTAGGGAAAGAATCGCCATGGGTAAATGATGCTGCAAGTCTGGTTTCTAGGGAAAGAATCGCCATGGGTAAATGATGCTGCAAGTCTGATTTCTAGGGAAAGAATCGCCATGGGTAAATGATGCTGCAAGTCTGATTTCTAGGGAAAGAATCGCCATGGGTAAATGATGCTGCAAGTCTGATTTCTAGGGAAAGAATCGCCATGGGTAAATGATGCTGCAAGTCTGATTTCTAGGGAAAGAATCGCCATGGGTAAATGATGCTGCAAGTCTGATTTCTAGGGAAAGAATCGCCATGGGTAAATGATGCTGCAAGTCTGGTTTCTAGGGAAAGAATCGCCATGGGTAAATGATGCTGCAAGTCTGATTTCTAGGGAAAGAATCGCCATGGGTAAATGATGCTGCAAGTCTGATTTCTAGGGAAAGAATCGCCATGGGTAAATGATGCTGCAAGTCTGGTTTCTAGGGAAAGAATCGCCATGGGTAAATGATGCTGCAAGTCTGGTTTCTAGGGAAAGAATCGCCATGGGTAAATGATGCTGCAAGTCTGGTTTCTAGGGAAAGAATCGCCATGGGTAAATGATGCTGCAAGTCTGGTTTCTAGGGAAAGAATCGCCATGGGTAAATGATGCTGCAAGTCTGGTTTCTAGGGAAAGAATCGCCATGGGTAAATGATGCTGCAAGTCTGATTTCTAGGGAAAGAATCGCCATGGGTAAATGATGCTGCAAGTCTGTTTCTAGGGAAAGAATCGCCATGGGTAAATGATGCTGCAAGTCTGATTTCTAGGGAAAGAATCGCCATGGGTAAATGATGCTGCAAGTCTGATTTCTAGGGAAAGAATCGCCATGGGTAAATGATGCTGCAAGTCTGATTTCTAGGGAAAGAATCGCCATGGGTAAATGATGCTGCAAGTCTGATTTCTAGGGAAAGAATCGCCATGGGTAAATGATGCTGCAAGTCTGATTTCTAGGGAAAGAATCGCCATGGGTAAATGATGCTGCAAGTCTGGTTTCTAGGGAAAGAATCGCCATGGGTAAATGATGCTGCAAGTCTGGTTTCTAGGGAAAGAATCGCCATGGGTAAATGATGCTGCAAGTCTGGTTTCTAGGGAAAGAATCGCCATGGGTAAATGATGCTGCAAGTCTGGTTTCTAGGGAAAGAATCGCCATGGGTAAATGATGCTGCAAGTCTGGTTTCTAGGGAAAGAATCGCCATGGGTAAATGATGCTGCAAGTCTGGTTTCTAGGGAAAGAATCGCCATGGGTAAATGATGCTGCAAGTCTGATTTCTAGGGAAAGAATCGCCATGGGTAAATGATGCTGCAAGTCTGATTTCTAGGGAAAGAATCGCCATGGGTAAATGATGCTGCAAGTCTGATTTCTAGGGAAAGAATCGCCATGGGTAAATGATGCTGCAAGTCTGATTTCTAGGGAAAGAATCGCCATGGGTAAATGATGCTGCAAGTCTGATTTCTAGGGAAAGAATCGCCATGGGTAAATGATGCTGCAAGTCTGTTTCTAGGGAAAGAATCGCCATGGGTAAATGATGCTGCAAGTCTGGTTTCTAGGGAAAGAATCGCCATGGGTAAATGATGCTGCAAGTCTGATTTCTAGGGAAAGAATCGCCATGGGTAAATGATGCTGCAAGTCTGATTTCTAGGGAAAGAATCGCCATGGGTAAATGATGCTGCAAGTCTGATTTCTAGGGAAAGAATCGCCATGGGTAAATGATGCTGCAAGTCTGATTTCTAGGGAAAGAATCGCCATGGGTAAATGATGCTGCAAGTCTGATTTCTAGGGAAAGAATCGCCATGGGTAAATGATGCTGCAAGTCTGATTTCTAGGGAAAGAATCGCCATGGGTAAATGATGCTGCAAGTCTGATTTCTAGGGAAAGAATCGCCATGGGTAAATGATGCTGCAAGTCTGATTTCTAGGGAAAGAATCGCCATGGGTAAATGATGCTGCAAGTCTGATTTCTAGGGAAAGAATCGCCATGGGTAAATGATGCTGCAAGTCTGATTTCTAGGGAAAGAATCGCCATGGGTAAATGATGCTGCAAGTCTGATTTCTAGGGAAAGAATCGCCATGGGTAAATGATGCTGCAAGTCTGATTTCTAGGGAAAGAATCGCCATGGGTAAATGATGCTGCAAGTCTGATTTCTAGGGAAAGAATCGCCATGGGTAAATGATGCTGCAAGTCTGTTTCTAGGGAAAGAATCGCCATGGGTAAATGATGCTGCAAGTCTGATTTCTAGGGAAAGAATCGCCATGGGTAAATGATGCTGCAAGTCTGATTTCTAGGGAAAGAATCGCCATGGGTAAATGATGCTGCAAGTCTGATTTCTAGGGAAAGAATCGCCATGGGTAAATGATGCTGCAAGTCTGATTTCTAGGGAAAGAATCGCCATGGGTAAATGATGCTGCAAGTCTGATTTCTAGGGAAAGAATCGCCATGGGTAAATGATGCTGCAAGTCTGATTTCTAGGGAAAGAATCGCCATGGGTAAATGATGCTGCAAGTCTGATTTCTAGGGAAAGAATCGCCATGGGTAAATGATGCTGCAAGTCTGATTTCTAGGGAAAGAATCGCCATGGGTAAATGATGCTGCAAGTCTGATTTCTAGGGAAAGAATCGCCATGGGTAAATGATGCTGCAAGTCTGATTTCTAGGGAAAGAATCGCCATGGGTAAATGATGCTGCAAGTCTGATTTCTAGGGAAAGAATCGCCATGGGTAAATGATGCTGCAAGTCTGATTTCTAGGGAAAGAATCGCCATGGGTAAATGATGCTGCAAGTCTGATTTCTAGGGAAAGAATCGCCATGGGTAAATGATGCTGCAAGTCTGATTTCTAGGGAAAGAATCGCCATGGGTAAATGATGCTGCAAGTCTGATTTCTAGGGAAAGAATCGCCATGGGTAAATGATGCTGCAAGTCTGATTTCTAGGGAAAGAATCGCCATGGGTAAATGATGCTGCAAGTCTGATTTCTAGGGAAAGAATCGCCATGGGTAAATGATGCTGCAAGTCTGATTTCTAGGGAAAGAATCGCCATGGGTAAATGATGCTGCAAGTCTGATTTCTAGGGAAAGAATCGCCATGGGTAAATGATGCTGCAAGTCTGATTTCTAGGGAAAGAATCGCCATGGGTAAATGATGCTGCAAGTCTGATTTCTAGGGAAAGAATCGCCATGGGTAAATGATGCTGCAAGTCTGATTTCTAGGGAAAGAATCGCCATGGGTAAATGATGCTGCAAGTCTGATTTCTAGGGAAAGAATCGCCATGGGTAAATGATGCTGCAAGTCTGATTTCTAGGGAAAGAATCGCCATGGGTAAATGATGCTGCAAGTCTGGTTTCTAGGGAAAGAATCGCCATGGGTAAATGATGCTGCAAGTCTGATTTCTAGGGAAAGAATCGCCATGGGTAAATGATGCTGCAAGTCTGATTTCTAGGGAAAGAATCGCCATGGGTAAATGATGCTGCAAGTCTGGTTTCTAGGGAAAGAATCGCCATGGGTAAATGATGCTGCAAGTCTGATTTCTAGGGAAAGAATCGCCATGGGTAAATGATGCTGCAAGTCTGGTTTCTAGGGAAAGAATCGCCATGGGTAAATGATGCTGCAAGTCTGGTTTCTAGGGAAAGAATCGCCATGGGTAAATGATGCTGCAAGTCTGATTTCTAGGGAAAGAATCGCCATGGGTAAATGATGCTGCAAGTCTGATTTCTAGGGAAAGAATCGCCATGGGTAAATGATGCTGCAAGTCTGATTTCTAGGGAAAGAATCGCCATGGGTAAATGATGCTGCAAGTCTGATTTCTAGGGAAAGAATCGCCATGGGTAAATGATGCTGCAAGTCTGATTTCTAGGGAAAGAATCGCCATGGGTAAATGATGCTGCAAGTCTGATTTCTAGGGAAAGAATCGCCATGGGTAAATGATGCTGCAAGTCTGATTTCTAGGGAAAGAATCGCCATGGGTAAATGATGCTGCAAGTCTGATTTCTAGGGAAAGAATCGCCATGGGTAAATGATGCTGCAAGTCTGATTTCTAGGGAAAGAATCGCCATGGGTAAATGATGCTGCAAGTCTGATTTCTAGGGAAAGAATCGCCATGGGTAAATGATGCTGCAAGTCTGATTTCTAGGGAAAGAATCGCCATGGGTAAATGATGCTGCAAGTCTGATTTCTAGGGAAAGAATCGCCATGGGTAAATGATGCTGCAAGTCTGATTTCTAGGGAAAGAATCGCCATGGGTAAATGATGCTGCAAGTCTGATTTCTAGGGAAAGAATCGCCATGGGTAAATGATGCTGCAAGTCTGATTTCTAGGGAAAGAATCGCCATGGGTAAATGATGCTGCAAGTCTGATTTCTAGGGAAAGAATCGCCATGGGTAAATGATGCTGCAAGTCTGATTTCTAGGGAAAGAATCGCCATGGGTAAATGATGCTGCAAGTCTGATTTCTAGGGAAAGAATCGCCATGGGTAAATGATGCTGCAAGTCTGGATTTCTAGGGAAAGAATCGCCATGGGTAAATGATGCTGCAAGTCTGATTTCTAGGGAAAGAATCGCCATGGGTAAATGATGCTGCAAGTCTGGTTTCTAGGGAAAGAATCGCCATGGGTAAATGATGCTGCAAGTCTGGTTTCTAGGGAAAGAATCGCCATGGGTAAATGATGCTGCAAGTCTGGTTTCTAGGGAAAGAATCGCCATGGGTAAATGATGCTGCAAGTCTGGTTTCTAGGGAAAGAATCGCCATGGGTAAATGATGCTGCAAGTCTGATTTCTAGGGAAAGAATCGCCATGGGTAAATGATGCTGCAAGTCTGATTTCTAGGGAAAGAATCGCCATGGGTAAATGATGCTGCAAGTCTGGTTTCTAGGGAAAGAATCGCCATGGGTAAATGATGCTGCAAGTCTGGTTTCTAGGGAAAGAATCGCCATGGGTAAATGATGCTGCAAGTCTGGTTTCTAGGGAAAGAATCGCCATGGGTAAATGATTCTGCAAGTCTGGTTTCTAGGGAAAGAATCGCCATGGGTAAATGATGCTGCAAGTCTGGTTTCTAGGGAAAGAATCGCCATGGG
>NIVC01002554.1:0-40000 GCA_002269645.1 Macrostomum lignano | reverse complement strand
TGTAAGCATCTGTAGAGGGTCTGTAAGCATCTGTAGAGGGTCTGTAAGCATCTGTAGAGGGTCTGTAAGCATCTGTAGAGGGTCTGTAAGCATCTGTAGAGGGTCTGTAAGCATCTGTAGAGGGTCTGTAAGCATCTGTAGAGGGTCTGTAAGCATCTGTAGAGGGTCTGTAAGCATCTGTAGAGGGTATGTAAGCATCTGTAGAGGGTCTGTAAGCATCTGTAGAGGGTCTGTAAGCATCTGTAGAGGGTCTGTAAGCATCTGTAGAGGGTCTGTAAGCATCTGTAGAGGGTCTGTAAGCATCTGTAGAGGGTCTGTAAGCATCTGTAGAGGGTCTAATTCGATGAGCACTCCAGCCTCATTCTCTCCATCAGACTGTCAGTCAATGTTTGACTCATGTTTTGGCGGCTTGGGCTGCTCAGGCGGCCATCCTGGTGTGCTCAAGCAGGTCGTGCATGCCCTCGATAGCTTTGTTGTCAACCTGGTCGGCGACGCTCTGGCTGAATGCCGAGAAGGCGTGCACCGGCACTTCCTTGTCACGGTTGGTGAGGCAGCGGACCTCGCGTTCCAGCACCAGCGTCATGGCGACGTCCGTCAGCACCTGCGTGGGCGCCAGGTTGTGCGAGTCGCGCGTGTCGCGTTTCAAATCGTCCAGGAACTCCAGCAGCCTGCGGGGGCGACGGAGGTAACGGAGGGTGACAGAGAATGAGAGAGTGACGGAGGGTGAGAGGGTGACTAAGGGTGAGAGGGTGACGGAGGGTGAGAGGGTGACGGAGGGTGAGAGGGTGACGGAGGGTGAGAGGGTGACGAAGGGTGAGAGGGTGACGGAGGGTGAGAGGGTGACGGAGGGTGAGAGGGTGACGAAGGGTGAGAGGGTGACGAAGGGTGAGAGGGTGACGGAGGGTGAGAGGGTGACGGAGGGTGAGAGGGTGACGGAGGGTGAGAGGGTGACGGAGGGTGAGAGGGTGACGGAGGGTGAGAGGGTGACGGAGGGTGACGGAGGGTGACGGAGGGTGACGGAGGGTGAGAGGGTGACGGAGGGTGAGAGGGTGACGGAGGGTGAGAGGGTGACGGAGGGTGAGAGGGTGACGGAGGGTGAGAGGGTGACGGAGGGTGAGAGGGTGACGGAGGGTGAGGACGGTATGCAAGAGTCAGCATCAGGCAGCTTCATAATCCAGATGGAGATTGGCTCACTTGTATCCGAGTTCGCGCAGCTTCTGCAGATGCACAACCTCGTAGGCCCAGATCTCCATGCTGGACAGGCCCTTCATGGAGTCGCTGACCATCTCCTCCAGGGTGCGGCAGACCGTCTCCACTGCCTGCTTGTCCAGGCACTCCCGGCTGGCCTTGTGCAGCACCAGGAACTTCCCTAGCAACAAGGTTTTGCTGTTTTCTAAAGGCTACAGGTTTTGCTGTTTTCTGTATCTACAGGCTACGGATTTGCTGTTTTCTGTATCTACAGGCTACAGGTTTTGCTGTTTTCTGTATCTACAGGCTACAGGTTTGCTGATTTTTGTATCTACAGGCTACAGATTTGCTGTTTTCTGTATCTACAGGCTACAGGTTTGCTGTTTTCTGTATTTACAGGCTACAGGTTTGCTGTTTACTGTATGCGATTCATAGACTATACGAGCGTACAGGAAGAACCAGATAAAAAAAACTAATTTTAAGCAAAACTTTGAGCAACTCTGAGTCTCTCACTAGCTCCATCTGGATGGTCGTTTTCAACATTGGGGTCACCGACAAATCTGCGATAGAAGGTCACGGACAGAGCCAGCATCAGAAGCACCAGAGCCGCCGGTGTCTGGGAAGATTAAAAAATGGCAGTTGGAAATGCAGCGAGGCGATGAGATAATGAGGTAATGAGATGATGAGGAAATGAGATGATGAGGAAATGAGATGATGAGGAAATGAGATGATGAGGAAATGAGATGATGAGGAAATGAGATGATGAGGAAATGAGATGATGAGGCGATGAGATGATGAGGCGATGAGATGATGAGGCGATGAGATGATGAGGCGATGAGATGATGAGGAAATGAGATGATGAGGAAATGAGATGATGAGGCGATGGGATAAGTCTGGTGACGCGGCTGGGCCGTCAGGAACCACCGTATCCTCGGACACTCAATGAGGGTGTATTCCTGCTGGCATGCCACCAGCCAAAGGAACTGGAAGAAGATATAGCTCGATCGTTCAACAGGTGGGGCTGCTACCAAGGAGACTGCTGCCGACAGAGTCCAGATTCCCGACGGCGAGGCGCAAGGCGAGGCCAGCAGCCGTACACCAGTCGCCGAGGAGGAAGGCGGCGCAGAGCGGTCAGGTGCACCACCTGCCACAGACTCAGCGTCCGCCTCTGCGGCTGGGAAAGCGGCTGAGCCTGAGCCAATGGACGAAGACAGCTCAACCCTCACCGATGACGCTGAGAATGAGCTGCTCTTCATTCAGCTCAATGAAGCTGAAGCTGAAGCTGATCCCTAGACAGCAAACATGACTGTCTTGCAAGGCTAACCTGCAGCACATTGTCCTGAACACCCTAAGGGGGACCATCCTTATCCAGGAAAGCTGGACGCTCAGGGGAAGCACTTAGCTACCAGTGTCACTTAGCTACCACACCCACTGGAGCACTAGCATACCAGTCTCCATCACTACCTAGCGACCGTGCTCACGGAATCGCTCACTGCTGCCTTCGAAGCCTCGTGGCTTCTAAAAGCATACAAAGGCAAGCAGTCAACCCCATGGTGGAACCCGCAACCCGCAGGGCCCATCCCTACCCCAACCCATCCCTACCCCAACCCATCCCTACCCCAACCCATCCCTACCCCAACCCATCCCTACCCCAACCCATCCCTACCCCAACCCATCCCTACTCAATCCCTAACCCATCCCTACCCCATCCCTACCCCATCCCTATACCCCATCCCTATACCCCATCCCTATACCCCATCCCTATACCACATCCCTATACCCCATCCCTACCCCATCCCTATACCCCATCCCTACCCCATCCCTATACCCCATCCCTATACCCCATCCCTATACCACATCCCTATACTCCATCCCTACCCCATCCCTACCCCATCCCTATACCCCATCCCTATACCACATCCCTATACTCCATCCCTACCCCATCCCTACTCCATCCCTACCTCATCCCTACCTTGACGGTGGACTCAGAGAAGTGGAACGGCGTCACAACGAGGCTCCTGCAGGTGAAGTCGAGCAGTTTGGAGCACTGCTCACTGACCCCGAGCTCCCGCAGCTCTTCCTCCCACAAGCAGACGCGCAGCATACTTCGGGGCTCCCGCATTGGCTGGTCATCGTTCATGACGCACAGCAAATTCCGGCAGTCGAATGTCTTTTGAAAAAAAAATGACTATAGTTTTGGAACGACCGATGATGGTACCTAATCAATTGTTTTAATCGAATAGAATTTCTGTGATCGAATGGTTCAATAGAAGTCCATTTTACGTACTCAAAAGGGATTTCTATTTTTAGAAATATTTCCTAACAATTGTGCTTACACGAATGGAATTTAATCGAAAATATGTTTATTAAAATAATGCAGATTTTGTCTATGGTAGCAAGGTTGGCAACAGCAGCATTTAATTTGGCCCAACTAGCTAAAGTCCAACAGTCTAGCAAATGGTCCACGATTCTTTGACTGTTTGACTGTCTTTGATATTTAATCTGATAAAAACCTGATACGCTAAGTGACTAAGCAAATAACGGAACTACTTTTGCAAGGAGAAACCAAAGCATTTCTTGCGCTCAAATCGATCCAAGTCCATCCAAGAAGATACACTAAAGATTGTAGCGAATGAAGAGAAAAATATTGTTATTATTCCACAGGAGTGACCATCTACATCAGGGGTGAGCAAACTTTTTGCCTCCAGGGCCAGATAGAGAACCTAAAGCATGACTGCGGGCCTGAGGAGGGGAGAGGGAAATCAAATAGAAAAGAGAGGAGAAAGGAGAGAGGACAGAATATAGAAGATGAAAGGAGAGAAGTGGAGAGGAGAGGAGACGAGAGGAGAGGAGAGGAGAGGAGAGGGGAGGAGAGGAGAGGAAAGGAGAGAAGAGGAGAGGAAAGGAGAGGAGAGGAGAGGAGAGGAAAGGAAAGGAGAGGAAAGGAGAGGAGAGGAGAGGAGAGGAAAGGAGAGTAGTAGAGGAGAGGGGAGAAGAGAGGAGAGAGGAGAGGAGAGGAAAGGAGAGGAGAGGAAAGGAGAGGAGAGGAAAGGAGAGGAAAGGAAAGGAGAGGAGATGAGAGGAAGAGGAAAGGAGAGAGGGGAGTAGAGGAGAGGAGAGGAGAGTAGTAGAGGAGAGGGGAGAAGAGAGGAGAGAGGAGAGGAGAGGACAGGAGAGGAGAGGAAAGGGGAGGAGAGGAGAGGAGAGGAGAGGAAAGGAGAGGAAAGGAGAGGAAAGGAGAGGAGAGGAAAGGAGAGGAAAGGAAAGGAGAGGAGATGAGAGGAAAGGAAAGGAGAGGAGATGAGAGGAAGAGGAAAGGAGAGAGGGGAGTAGAGGAGAGGAGAGGAGAGTAGTAGAGGAGAGGGGAGAAGAGAGGAGAGAGGAGAGGAGAGGAGAGGAGAGGAGAGGAGAGGAGAAGAGAGGAGAGGAGAGGAGAGGAGAGGAGAGGAGAGGAGAGGAGAGGAGAGGAGAGTAGTAGAGGAGAGGGGAGAAGAGAGGAGAGAGGAGAGGAGAGGACAGGAGAGGAGAGGAGAGGAGAGGAAAGGAGAGGAGAGGAAAGGAGAGGAGAGGAAAGGAGAGGAGAGGAGAGGAGAGGAGAGGAGAGTAGTAGAGGAGAGGGGAGAAGAGAGGAGAGAGGAGAGGAGAGGACAGGAGAGGAGAGGAGAGGAAAGGAGAGGAAAGGAGAGGAAAGGAGAGGAGAGGAAGAGGAAAGGAGAGAGGGGAGTAGAGGAGAGGAGAGGAGAGGAAAGGAGAGGAGAGGAGAGTAGTAGAGGAGAGGGGAGAAGAGAGGAGAGAGGAGAGGAGAGGAAAGGAGAGGAGATGAGAGGAAAGGAGAGAGGGGAGAGGAGAGGAAAAAGGAGAAAAAATAAGTGCGAGAAAGGAGAGGGGAGGAGAGGAGAGGAGAGGAGAGAGAAGAGAAAAGAGAAGACGCGATTAGAGAGAGGAGAGTTGAGAATAGACAAACCTTGAGCGGATCGGATTGCTATTGTAAAGTTGCAAAGGACCCGAGGGCTGGATAGAGAGGCTACATTTATGCCGTCAATGTGGTGAACTTTCAGACAATTGTTTGCCATGTTCAACTATACTTGCTTCCTTGCTGCTGCACTTTCGCGCTCATCTTGTTCCTTTGAGACGCCTTTTCAAGTTCTCAAATCTAATAGCTCTAAAAGTAAGACAAGTTAAAGTGGTAGAAATTTAACTTGACGTGAACTTTAAAGTTTCGCTTCCTTGACTTTGTAGAAATCGAGCGATATTTAATCAGATTTGAGCGTGTGCGCGAGCTCAGGGTCCTTGAAGCGCCTGAAGCCCTCATCACGGCAGCGGCTTAGTCTGGGATCTTGCTTAAATTCTGATTAAAACACAGTTAAAACAATAGGAATGCGTTTGTAAATACAAATTCAAAGGGTTAGTTTTGCTCATTTCAAAAAAAGAACATTTTAACAGATCTGCTGTTGTTACACCACAGCCTGGGCCGAATTTCATTATATTTGAGCAGGTGCTCAAGCCAGAAGTTCAGCGTCAGCAGTGCATAGAGGCGGGGTGGGGGACAGCAGGACACAACAACGGGAACGGATGCGAAGGGATCACAAAACTTTACCGAATAAGGATAGTGCGAAAAAACGGTCATTGGAAGATTTTATGGCCGGATCTGCGGCATGTCAGTATTCCGTTTAATCTGGGCTGCTGCAGCGATGAAGGAATGGAGACACGAACAGACATTTGTAAGGGGAAGTAAACGAGAAGGGGAGCAGAAACTGAGGAAGGGAGAGTCGGAGAGAAATAAATACGTGAGCTCTCTAGAGAAGGAGATTGAGGGAGAGAGGGAGAGGGAGAGAGGAAGATGGAAAGGGAGAGGGAGAGGGAGGGGAGAGTGAGAGGGAGAGGGAGGGGGAGAGTGAGAGGGAGGGGGGAGAGTGAGAGGGGGAGGGAGAGGATGAGAGTGAGAGTGAGAGGGGGAGAGTGAGAGGGAGAGGGGGAGAGTGAGAGGGAGACGGCAGATCACAAGAGCAGTCAGAGGCGGATGCAGGCAGCTCAAAAGCAGCGGTCAGACGTACACAGCTCTGAATGCAGGAAGCCCCAGTGAACGGGTTGCACAGAATAAAAATAAACAAAAATTGTCAAAAACCAACCAAAAGGTGCACTTTAATAAACTGCTTATAAGTAAAGTTTGGAAGCAACAAACCGCGTGCGGAAAAAAATATTGTCAGAGCACGGGAAGAGCCGGCTCCTCAAGAACACGGCAAAAAAATGAAAAAATGTTTGGGAAGTCTGTACAAACAAACGGCATCACACAAGGCTTGGGCAGAGCTGGCGTAGACAACAGAACTCGGAGCCCGGATTAGAAAAAATATCTCCATCACCAGGTCACGTGACCAGAGAAGCCGAGACCAACGAGATAAAAATGGGAAGCACTTATTAATACAAATATTTGCGCATGGAAATGGACAACAAGCTTAAACTGACAAGGGCAACTCGGGAAGTCAAAAACGACACAAATGACTGTGACTCAAAAAATTTACTTTTCCTTTTAAATACTCAGTTTTGGGCACAACGATATTGTGCATGCATAAAATATGAAAATTAAATTAAAAACTGTTGTTATTGACTTTTTATGTAGGTTGATTGGGGACAGGGTGAGGGACTTAAGGACAGTGGGTGGGGACTTGGGGACAGAATGAGGAATTTGGAGACAGTGGGTGAGGGACTTGGAGACAGTGGGTGAGGGACTTGGAGACAGTGGGTGAGGGACTTAAGGACAGTGGGTGAGGGACTTAAGGACAGTGGGTAAGGGACTTGGAGACACTGGGTTAGGGACTTAAGGACAGTGGGTAAGGGACTTGGGGACAATAGGTGAGGGACTTGGAGACACTGGGTTAGGGACTTGGAGACAGTGGGTGAGGGACTTGGAGACAGTGGGTGAGGAACTTGGGGACAGTGGGTGAGGGACTTAGGTACCGCGGGTGAAGGACTTAGAGACACTGGGTTAGGGACTTGGGGACAGTGGGTGAGGGACTTGGGGACAGTGGGTGAGGGACTTGGGGACAGTGGGTGAGGGACTTGGGGACAGTGAGTGAGGGACTTGGGGACAGTGGGTGAGGGACTTGGGGACAGTGGGTGAGGGACTTGGGGACACTGGGTTAGGGACTTGGGGACAGTGGGTGAGGGACTTAGGGACAGTGGGTGAGGGACTTGGAGACAGTGGGTGAGGGACTTAGGGACAGTGGGTGAGGGACTTGGAGACAGTGGGTGAGGAACTTGGGGACAGTGGGTGAGGGACTTGGGGACACTGGGTTAGGGACTTGGGGACAGTGGGTGAGGGACTTGGAGACACTGGGTTAGGGACTTGGGGACAGTGGGTGAGGGACTTAGGGACAGTGGGTGAGGGACTTGGAGACAGTGGGTGAGGAACTTGGGGACAGTGGGTGAGGGACTTGGGGACAGTGGGTGAGGAACTTGGGGACAGTGGGTGAGGAACTTGGGGACAGTGGGTGAGGGACTTGGGGACAGTGGGTGAGGGACTTGGGGACAGTGGGTGAGGGACTTGGGGACAGTGGGTGAGGGACTTGGGGACAGTGGGTGAGGGACTTGGGGACAGTGGATGAGGGACTTAGAGACAGTGACTGAGAGACCCGGAGATCCATTGCCCGCCTTAGCGCGCGCCCAGGCCAGCCGCTCTGCCTCCCGGCTTCAGCATGAAGGAATTCTCGGTGACGTCAGACCTGCAGGTTGATGAAGTGACGAACAGAGTGCAAATTTAAGTTTTCTTTCGCAACTTTTTTAAGATTATCCGAAAACCAAATCACTGTGGAAAAGTGTTGAGAACATTAAGTGAGGCTAATAGAAAATTGATTTTATTCTTGTAAATGCAGCTCCGCAGCTGCGATACCCACATGAGCAGCGCTGAGGCGGACCGCCTCTGCCGGTTGGGGCGCAGGATGCCCACGCTTAGACTGTGGGGTGCGCGAGTGAGGCAGTGGGTGAGGCAGTGAGTGAGGCAGTGAGTGAGGCAGTGAGTGAGTGAAGCAGTGGGTGAGGCAGGGAGTGAGGCAGTGAGTGAAGCAGTGGGTGAGGCAGTGAGTGAGACAGTGAGTGAGGCAGTGAGTGAGGCAGTGAGTGAGGCAGTGAGTGAGGCAGTGAGTGAGTGAAGCAGTGGGTGAAGGCAGTGAGTGAGACACTGAATAAGACAGGGAGCAAGAGAATGCTCATATTTAATTGGAAGCGATAGTACAGTTTCAAACAGATTTTCCAAAAAAGCTGTGCATGACAGAGCAGGTCAAAGAGGCTGCAGAAATTGCCAGAATTAAAAGCGACTCACTCGTACACCGCATCCTCATCGCTATCAGTGACCATGCTGACCCCGGGATCGTCTTTGAATTGAGTTTCTGTAAAGAAATTCGGTGAATGTGCCAATGATACTACTGACTACTGACACTGATCAGTAGTATTAAAAAATTCTGATTTTAAGTAGCCAGCCATATGCCTCACCGTGAGCAGCGTTCCTACTCGGGCTGTACACGAAGGCCATGGCGAACAGGTAGAAATTGAGCAGGCAGTAGAATGACACGAACTCAGCCGAATTGTCGTAGCGGGCGGACACCTCGGCGACGAAGCTGTCATCCAACACGCCGGAGCCCCAGCGCATGGCGGCAATGGCAATGGTCACCCCGATGACTATCAGCATCAGGAAGGTGCTAAACTTCAGGCGAAGATCTGAGCGTTCGAAGGAAGGAGAAAGTGATATGTATCAAAAACAGTAGCATCTCAACCGATATGCATCAAAAGGATTTAAATAAAATTACGGCAGCCGATATGTATCGAAAATACAAAATGTCCTCGGAGCCGATATGTATCGAAAATACAAAATGTCCTCGGAGCCGATATGTATCGAAAATACAAAATGTCCTCGGAGCCGATATGTATCGAAAATACAAAATGTCCTCGGAGTCGATATGTATCGAAAATACAAAATGTCCTCGGAGCCGATATGTATCGAAAATACAAAATGTCCTCGGAGTCGATATGTATCGAAAATACAAAATGTCCTCGGAGTCGATATGTATCGAAAATACAAAATGTCCTCGGAGTCGATATGTATCGAAAATACAAAATGTCCTCGGAGTCGATATGTATAGAAAATACAAAATGTCCTCGGAGTCGATATGTATAGAAAATACAAAATGTCCTCGGAGCCGATATGTATAGAAAATACAAAATGTCCTCGGAGTCGATATGTATAGAAAGTAAAAAATAGCACCGGAGCCGATATGTATCGAAAATACAAAATGTCCTCGGAGTCGATATGTATAGAAAGTAAAAAATAGCACCGGAGCCGATATGTATAGAAAATACAAAATGTCCTCGGAGTCGATATGTATAGAAAGTAAAAAATAGCACCGGAGCCGATATGTATCGAAAATACAAAATGTCCTCGGAGTCGATATGTATCGAAAATACAAAATGTCCTCGGAGTCGATATGTATAGAAAGTAAAAAATAGCACCGGAGCCGATATGTATCGAAAATACAAAATGTCCTCGGAGTCGATATGTATAGAAAATACAAAATGTCCTCGGAGTCGATATGTATCGAAAATACAAAATGTCCTCGGAGTCGATATGTATAGAAAGTAAAAAATAGCATAGGAGAGGATATCTATAGAAAATTTAAAAAATAGCACCGGAGCCGATATGTATCGAAAATACAAAATGTCCTCGGAGCCGATATGTATAGAAAATACAAAATGTCCTCGGAGTCGATATGTATAGAAAGTAAAAAATAGCACCGGAGCCGATATGTATCGAAAATACAAAATGTCCTCGGAGCCGATATGTATAGAAAATACAAAATGTCCTCGGAGTCGATATGTATAGAAATTAAAAAATAGCACCGGAGCCGATATGTATCGAAAATACAAAATGTCCTCGGAGCCGATATGTATAGAAAATACAAAATGTCCTCGGAGTCGATATGTATAGAAAGTAAAAAATAGCACCGGAGCCGATATGTATAGAAAATACAAAATGTCCTCGGAGTCCATATGTATAGAAAGTAAAAAATAGCACCGGAGCCGATATGTATCGAAAATACAAAATGTCCTCGGAGTCGATATGTATAGAAAGTAAAAAATAGCACCGGAGTCGATATGTATAGAAAATACAAAATGTCCTCGGAGTCGATATGTATAGAAAGTAAAAAAATAGCACCGGAGCCGATATGTATCGAAAATACAAAATGTCCTCGGAGTCGATATGTATAGAAAGTAAAAAATAGCACCGGAGCCGATATGTATCGAAAATACAAAATGTCCTCGGAGTCGATATGTATAGAAAGTAAAAAATAGCACCGGAGTCGATATGTATAGAAAATACAAAATGTCCTCGGAGTCGATATGTATAGAAAGTAAAAAAATAGCACCGGAGCCGATATGTATCGAAAATACAAAGTAGGCTAGAAGCCGATATGCAGAGAAAATACAAAAATAACCTCGGAGCCGATATATATCGAAAAAAAATGAAAATCTGCAGGTTGAAAGCTCACCAAAGTAGGGCATAGATCTCAGCTCGGCAAACGCCCGAACCACCAAGTAGACCAGGTAAAGCACGTAAAGTCCGCAAATGGTCAGAAAAGTCACTTTAAGCGCCTGCGAATTTAGGGTGACAAAATGGAAGCGTCAAAATCCGAGGATTGCTAGACCCATGCCTGCCCGGTTCTCACCATAAAATTGCCGGTGTCCAGTCGATAAAAATAGGTCGGATCCCGCAGTTCGTGAGCGGTCTGCCAGCCCGAGATGACCAGAGCAAAGAGCCACATCGCGGCCACAATAACCAGCTTGGGCAGGTAAAACCGGCAGAAGTGCCGCTCGTTCTAAACATTGCAATTATGCTACTTAAGTACTCGTAGGTAAGTTGGAGCAATCGAACACGGTACTAATAGTGCATGGTTGAAGAGGATTCCGCTAATATGCTAGTTATGTCTGCCTGAGTATGATTTTGCTTGCAGATGTACCTACAATACTTGAACATGATCCTGCTAGCACATTTACATAATTGAACATGATCCTGCTAACACATGTACATACTTGAACATGATCCTGCTAACACATTTACATACTTAAACATGATCCTGCTAGTACATAATTGAACATGATCCTGCTAACACATTTACATACTTAAACATGATCCTGCTAGTACATAATTGAACATGATCCTGCTAACACATGTACATTATTGAACATGATCCTGCTAACACATTTACATACTTAAACATGATCCTGCTAGTACATAATTGAACATGATCCTGCTAACACATTTACATACTTAAACATGATCCTGCTAGTACATAATTGAACATGATCCTGCTAACACATTTACATACTTAAACATGATCCTGCTAGTACATAATTGAACATGATCCTGCTAACACATTTACATACTTAAACATGATCCTGCTAGTACATAATTGAACATGATCCTGCTAACACATTTACATACTTAAACATGATCCTGCTAGTACATAATTGAACATGATCCTGCTAACACATTTACATACTTAAACATGATCCTGCTAGTACATAATTGAACATGATCCTGCTAACACATTTACATACTTAAACATGATCCTGCTAGTACATAATTGAACATGATCCTGCTAACACATGTACATTATTGAACATGATCCTGCTCACACATGTACATACTTGAACATGATCCTGGTAGTACATACATAATTGAACATGACTCAGCTAGCATACATACTTGAAAATGATCCTGCTAAGTGTACATATAGAGCATGACCCCACAAACAGCCGATCACAAGCGCCCTCACCTCGCGCACGCTGTGATAGATGCACAGCCAGAACATGAGCAGGGTGCACAGGAAGGTGGCCTGGAACACGGTGTCCAGCATGCTCGGCAGCCAGTGATTCACCAAAAACGTTAGCGGCAGCAGCGGATCTGCAATACCGCAAGCAATTCAGCCTAGGCTACTTATAGTAGGCAATAAGGCTTTAAAAAATAAAGGCGGCTTACCGTTGTACAGCAGCAGCAGCGGCAGCAGGAGGGCCATCCAGCGCTGCTCGATGCTCCAGTCGCGCAACAGAAATCTCCTCAGCGAGTGCATGAACAGGCACTGGTGGCGGTGCGGGGGCGGGAGCTTTTGCTTGTTGGGATGAAAGATAAGATAGAGGGGAGGTGGAAGACAGGGGTGAGATAGATAGTGGGTGAGAGAAGAGATGGAAGGGTGAGAAAAGAGATGGAGAGGTGAGAGAAGAGATGAAGAGGTGAGAGAAGAGATGGCGGGGTGAAAGAAGAGGTAGAGGGGTGAGAGAACAGATGGTGGGGTGAGAGAACAGATGGTGGGGTGAGAGAACAGATGGTGGGGTAAGAGAAGAGATGGTGGGATGAGAGAACAGATGGTGGGGTGAGAGAACAGATGATGGGGTAAGAGAAGAGATGGTGGGGTGAGAGAACAG
Organism: Macrostomum lignano; assembly: GCA_002269645.1. NCBI lineage: Eukaryota > Metazoa > Platyhelminthes > Macrostomidae > Macrostomum > Macrostomum lignano. Next base: position 27,343 of record NIVC01002554.1, on the reverse strand, counting down.
ATGGTGGGGTGAGAGAAGAGATGGTGGGGTGAGAGAACAGATGGTGGGGTGAGAGAACAGATGGTGGGGTGAGAGAACAGATGGTGGGGTAAGAGAAGAGATGGTGGGGTGAGAGAAGAGATGGTGGGGTGAGAGAACAGATGGTGGGGTGAGAGAAGAGATGGTGGGGTGAGAGAACAGATGGTGGGGTGAGAGAACAGATGGTGGGGTGAGAGAACAGATGGTGGGGTAAGAGAAGAGATGGTGGGGTGAGAGAAGAGATGGTGGGGTGAGAGAAGAGATGGTGGGGTGAGAGAACAGATGGAGGGGGGAGAGAAGAGATGGTGGGGTGAGAGAAGAGATGTTGGGGTGAGAGAAGAGATGGTGGGGTGAGAGAAGAGATGGAGAGGTGAGAGAAGAGATGAAGAGGTGAGAGAAGAGATGGCGGGGTGAAAGAAGAGGTAGAGGGGTGAGAGAACAGATGGTGGGGTGAGAGAGGAGATGGTGGGGTGAGAGAACAGATGGTGGGGTGAGAGAAGAGATGGTGGGGTGAGAGAACAGATGGTGGGGTGAGAGAACAGATGGTGGGGTGAGAGAACAGATGGTGGGGTAAGAGAAGAGATGGTGGGGTGAGAGAAGAGATGGTGGGGTGAGAGAAGAGATGGTGGGGTGAGAGAACAGATGGAGGGGGGAGAGAAGAGATGGTGGGGTGAGAGAAGAGATGTTGGGGTGAGAGAAGAGATGGTGGGGTGAGAGAAGAGATGGAGAGGTGAGAGAAGAGATGAAGAGGTGAGAGAAGAGATGGCGGGGTGAAAGAAGAGGTAGAGGGGTGAGAGAACAGATGGTGGGGTGAGAGGAGATGGTGGGGTGAGAGAACAGATGGTGGGGTGAGAGAACAGATGGTGGGGTGGGAGAACAGATGGTGGGGTGAGAGAACAGATGGTGGGGTGAGAGAAGAGATGGTGGGGTGAGAGAAGAGATGGTGGGGTGAGAGAAGAGATGGTGGGGTGAGAGAACAGATGGAGGGGGGAGAGAAGAGATGGTGGGGTGAGAGAAGAGATGGTGGGGTGAGAGAAGAGATGATGGGGTGAGAGAACAGATGGAGGGGTGAGAGAAGAGATGGTGAGGTGAGAGAAGAGATGGTGGGGTGAGAGAACAGATGGTGGGTGAGAGAAGAAATGGTGGGGTGAGAGAAGAGATGTTGGGGTGAGAGAAGAGATGGTGGGGTGAGAGAACAGATGGAGGGGAGAGAGAAGAGATGGTGGGGTGAGAGAAGAGATGTTGGGGTGAGAGAAGAGATAGTGGGGTGAGAGAACAGATGGAGGGGGGAGAGAAGAGATGGTGGGGTGAGAGAAGAGATGGTGGGGTGAGAGAAGAGACGGAGGGGGAGAGAACAGATGGTGGGGTGAGAGAACAGATGGAGGGTGAGAGAAGAGATGGTGGGGTGAGAGAAGAGACGGAGGGGTGAGAGGACAGATGGTGGATGAGAGAACAGATGTGAGACTGAACTCACCACGGCCACGAAGGAGGCGAGCAGCAGGAGGAATCTCAGCCAGATCTCCGCCTGCGTGAAGGCCGGACTGTAGGTGACAAAGCCGAACTGCACATCGCGCACCGACAGCATCTCGCCGGACACATTCTCCAGGCCTGAGAAGCCCACCTGCACCGAGTATCGGCTGCAGTTGATGTAGCTCAGGTGGAACAGGGTCATCTGGGAGCAGGCCTGCGCGGGAGATATGGGAAATATTGCTGCAGTCCTAGGCCTATCGCTTAGTTTTCTACACCACACCTACAGCATAAACTACAGCATAAACTACAGCACACCTACAGCATAAACTACAGCACATAGCCCAGCCTCCACTCCTCACCCTGCGGTCGCACCGCAGCCGCCTCATCCGGCTGTGCGGCCCGCTGAAGAAGCTGCCGCACCTGGCGCCGCGGCCTCTTGTCAAGTTGACGCTGACGGTCAGGCCGTACTCCAGCTTGCGGTCGTCTGTGTGTGCGAGTTTTATTGCCGAGTCAGTTACCCCCACACCTGCTGTTATGTTACATGCTATAAAATTATTGAATCAATAATTATCAGACTGCGACCAACTCACACTGCGACTCATCAACAAAGAACTTGGCCACCAGCCAGAGCTGCTGGTGCAGCAGGTTAAGCGGCGGGCTTAGCAGATTGAATGGACCCCGCCGCATGACAGATGGAGTTGGCGCTGGCTTCAAGCTGCTGGCATTCTGCACCGACTGCTGGATGATTGGCGGTCCCAGCAGGCCAACAAACACTGCCAGGCCAAAGCAGGCAAAGAAGACTAGGAAGACCAATACAAAGCTGCGCTTGCTAAGTGTGTACAGCCGCATCTGCACTGACCTGGTTGGTAGACAGTGTAGAAATGAGCCTGGTTATTGGACTAGACACAATATTTACAGTTTATTTATGAACAGGTTGCATTTCATTGGTATTTTATGGTATAATTATTTTAATATAATATTTGTTTCAATGTTATTTATAAAAAAATTGCTGAGAAATTTAAATAAACTTGTAAATATTGTAAATGCTTCAAATAGATATGATAAAAGCTGAAGTCTGCTTTTATGGATATAAAAGAAAGAGTTAAATAAAAATAAGTCTAGTTGTTTAAATAAAATAAAAACAGATAAAAGTAAACTAGTAATAATTAAGCATTCATTTTAGCAATATGATTTTGGGTTTATAGCTATGAAATATAAATGGTAAATAAATATTTCTTAATAAAAGCAATAAACTAAAATCAAATGCTAATAAATATGAATTATTAGCTTAACATTATATATTATAATAAAGGTATTTAATTTAAAAACAAGAGTAGTCCAAAGAATTAAACAGCTATTCCATAATAATAAGATTTACAATAATTAAACTGCATCTGTTATATTTATATTTAATACTAGTGTTACTATATACTATAAAACATTTTTTGAATTATCAATTTTCAAAAGAAGATATATGTGATATTAAATTTGAAGGTTTTTAAGCATTAGGAATTCAGGCACATAAAAAACCTAAAAAATATAGTATAATTTTTTTATTGGATGAGGTGCTTGAGCAAACTGTTAAACTAATACTGGTAGGCTGGTTATATGTAAGAAGTAAATCATGTCTTAGGACAAAGATCAACCAGAAGTTCAAACTGTACAATGATTGCACAAAAAGTTCAACATCTAAGAAACAATTGCCATTTGACCTGAAATTTGACCCGCCAATAGACCTGAAAGTTTTAGATTCATGTGAAATAAAAGAGATAATGTACAACCAGCATTAAATTCAAAAAGAAACTTACGACTCAATCTCCCTTGCAAACATTGTTAAGTGTCTAACGCGGATATTTTTCTACCAGTGTTTCAATTTTAAAAACTTTGCGTACTGCCGAGAAATTTTAATGTATATAAGTTTTCGGGCTCTAAAGTAACACTTAACCCGCTTAAATAGTTGTTGATTAAGACATATGCCTCTGCAGTCTGCTACCAGTACCAGTGCCACCAGTTCGAAACTGTTTACGTGGGCAAACGACAGTACTTCCAGGAAAATTTTACATTTAAACTCTATCACTTTCTAACACAGCATTCGTAATATGGGCCCTGTTGCTAATATTCGAGTTTAACAACATTTTATAATTTAGACCAACTTTATCAAAGCAATATTTTGCCAGGACTAATAAATGGTATATATCTTTGTTTAAACGTAGCGATATTGTCAATTTTATTCGTGATAACTTAACCTGAAGTCTTTAAGCCTCGTGTAGCCAAAAACTGTAAATTTTCTGCAAGCCATCGCATAAAAAAGTCACTATCTCTTTTTTCCATTAAGCTACGTGAGCTGGCCAAATATAAAAAGCTAATTACTGTTACCCAAATGAAATATGTAATTTTATTTAAACTTTTATTTAAAGGTACATGTTAAAGTACTTTTATGTAGTACACTAGTCGTCCTTCAAGCTAGCGTTTGTACGCCGGAAATGAAGAGTATATTTACGTATACGAACGTGTATACGTGTATACGGTGCATCGTCGGAATGGTGCACAGCTAAATTTGTTAACGATAACACTAGCTCTACTGGAAATGTACATGTATAGCTTGTTGATCAGTATAAAATGTTAGTTCACTGTTAAAATTTGTCATTGATACATTAATATTGACACTACACCAATAATTTGTTAAAATTTGAGAACGAATTATTTTCATGCACAAAGGGAGTCCATTGCAGTGTTTAGATTTCGACAGGGGAACCTGACAATAATGTAGGGCTTAAAGCATATCCAGGACAACAATTGTACATTTACGATGCAACATGCGTAAGGTTGCTTTATTAAAATCATCGGCAGTTGTTGTATTGGACGTTGTGAAATTACGGTACTACCATATGACATTACATTAATTACTCGTAAAATCACAGAATTAACATCGTTTTTCTATATACATGCATCGACAGCTATTTCAAGAACCGCTAGCGCAGAAGCTGAAGCTTAAAATTTTCACCAATTATGATCCTAATGCTGGTACATGCACTTAAAACTCACCCCTCGGGAAAGTTGTGCCGTTTCTTTGCCACAAACAGTCGCCATCTTCGAGACTCGCCGCTTAGAATTTCGACATCCATAATTATTGATATTAGACGTTACACTGGCGTATTTAGTAAACTTTTAGGCTCATTGCTTATACGAAAGTATCCAGTAGCGAAATTGATAGATAGAAAAATATACTACAGAGCTAGGGCAGTTGGCAACTTCCCTATTTGAAGTATCGCTCAAATCTATGAGTTGATTCCTTGTTTTATAACATCCTGAAAACCCCGATTTACATGTACATTTACTGTACGCTCTCCGCTGTAGGCTTGTTGTTCACGAGGCTGGACAGAGGGAACTGACGATCGCAATTAAATTGCCAAGCGATCGATCGATTCGATGAGATAAAAAAAATTGTCCCCCCTTTCCCTTTCCCGGATCCTGCATGGTTGTACGCACAATTCGGGAAAGGGGGGGGCAGTTTTGTCTGTTCTCGCGATTCTGGGACCAGATGAGCCAACTGCAGAATCCATATAAAAACTGATAGCTATTTTCAATGGCTTAAACTTACATGGCTAATTCGGTCAGTTGGATGTTAGAATTTTGTCCAGCGGGTTCCAGCGTACGCGTAGGCGACCAGAGGCAGGGCATGTGTGTCCCAGCAATTGGAGCACAAATATATAAAAGCAACTCTTGACGTTCTTGCTCAACAAGCTGACTTATACATGTAAATCTATAGAAGAATCAAAGCTACTTAAACTATAATCTTTAATCCCTCGCAGAGCTGTCGTTTCTCAGCAAAAGCTAATGAGTAAAAGGTATACTTGTATGTTTAATCCCACAAAATATTCAAATTTTTGCACACAAAGTTGCTTAGATTATTTCAAATCTACGCACACACAAAGCATGAAATTGGATAATTTATTAGCAAAAATAATGTCAAACTCAGAGAAAAAGTAATCTATAGTAAAAGTTTACATGATCAGAACAGAACAAATTCAATTAAGAAAACTTCTATTAGCTAGAGTAGTTCATACGGACTCCTGGATCGTAAAAAATTATATGGAAGAAATTTTGCTCAGCTGGCGTCGGTGACTCGACGCTCGTTGCTGACCTTAAAGGCGGCGCGCAGCTGGCTAGCGTGCGCTTCGTCAACTTGCTGCTCAAGCGAGTCGGTCAGCATCTAGGGAAAGCAGGTTTTGACCTCTGGCGGCAGGACGAACGAACGTCGCAGATCCTCTCAAACTTTGGAAACCAGATTGCCGAAATCGAGGAAGCTCCGTCTGCACGTCCGTCAGCGTCTCGAAGCTTCGATGTCGTCAGCGCGCAGATCTCGACGGTCTTCTTTCGTTTCTTTGATCACCAGGCAACGGCAAGCACTTTTCGTACCGCTGTGGTTGGGTGTCCTCGATGGGTGGCCTGCTGATGAGCTGCTTCTAAAGTTCGCATCTGGTTCTCTATCAAGTTTTCTGCTTCTAGCTAAAAGAAGCCCGTGGCAAAGTTGTTAGTATAGCATTTTCTTAAGTGAACGCAAGTACATTTGTTCAAAATTAAAAAAAGCTTTGGAATTGTCAGAACATATAGAGGATTAAACAGAAAAGCAAATAGAAGTATCTAATCCAAAAGTAAGCTTTACCTCGCTCTGTAGGGAAAATGGCTTTACGAGGGTCACCTCGAAAGTCTTTAGAATGGAAGGGAAGGAATAGAACTTTTTGTTTTGCTGCTAGAAGGAGTTACTTAAAAAAGTTTAGAGTCTTGTTTTGTTATTAGAATTATAACCGTTACATTATAAAAACTTTTGGAGTGACCCTCGTGCGGTGTAGATATTACTCAAGTCAATGACATTAAAACAAAAAAGCAACTTACACAAGAACAGGACAAACAGAATACGCTACTCTACTGTGTGAGAAAGTTGCAAGCAAAGTATTATCATCTGCATTTACATTACACTACAAAATATATGCCTACTATGCTTAGAGAAAAATGTATGCTCACTGGTCCGTCTATCCGAAGCATAGAATTATGAGAGGTCAATTCCATGTTTAAGAGCGTCGTGCCTGCGGAGACTTGCTTAGCCGCTGAAGCTTCTCAGTCACGCAGCGAATCTTCTCGTGGTCCTGGTTATCCATGGCGACGCGTCTCTCGTCTCTGATAATCTCCATTTGCTCTAGGCAGAACGTCGCATGCTCACGGCAGTCGCTGTAGTGGGCTAGGGTGAGCAGCTCCTCCAAGTCCGGGTCTTCTTGCAGATCTTCCAGCCACTCACCGAACACTATTGGGCTGCGATCATGGAGCAGCTCGGCTTGGAGGCTCCAGCTCAGGCAGCGGAAGTTCACGTACAGGTGAGAGGAGCTCGGCTGCGACAGTCTGGCTGTGAACAGAGACTGCGTGAAGCCGGGCAGGAACGAGAAATGGGGCGGATTGTGACACGGGAGGCAGAACCGCCAAGCCCAGTCTGTGTCCAACGTCTGAACCTCTCTCGGGCTAAGTCCGCTTTTGACTCTTCGCTTTTGAAGCTCCATCAAGATTCTCTCCGACTCGGCTGTCTCTCCAAACCGCAAGCTGACAATGGCGGCCAGGCACAAGGCGGCGTATTTGCAAGACGGAAGCTGGTCCAGCTGACCGAGCTGCCCAGTCAGAGTGTCCCTGTCGCTCGATTCCGACTGCAGCTCGTCCAAGCACTGGTGAAGCACCTGGTACACTCGCGCAAGCCTTGAATGCTGCTCCTGCAAGGCCATTCCGCTTCTTATCTCGATTTCGGCCGGCGAAGCCGTCAGAGGCAACAGCGTGAAGGGGTGAAAGTAGAAATTCTCCGATTCCAGAGGTCTCACTAGCACCTTAAGCTGCTTAAGCACTCCGCTAATGTCGCCCCTAAGTTCGCTGAGTCGGCTTCGAATTCTCGCCTTCGTGTTGTCAAAGTCGCCACCGATTCCAGCATTTTTGAAGTAGAGCGGAGCGCCGGGCATGAAGAAATGCGGCATGCACACATCGGCTGAATTGCTCTTATCGATGAAGCTCAGCAGCATGCTGAGTGACTCCTTGATCAGCGAGATTAGTTTCTGAGGTTTCCAAGCTTCTTCATTCTCCATGCCGTGCTTTTCCAGCATGAAAAATAGCAGGGTTTTCGCGTGATAGCTCTTGAGCCCGGGCGTGCTGAGATTAAGCGGCAGGTGCCTTTTGAAGATGAACTTGATAATTGTGAACAGCTGTCCCTGAATTGTGTTCAGTTGTCGCATGATCTCCCTCTCTTGGAAGCTGAAACTTACCCTGAGCTCGTTGGTTGAGCTCGGTCGAGTAGCCCTGACGAGGTGAACCCAGCCGTAGTTTTTAATTAATTTTTCAATTCTGTCCTCGCAGAACGAGCTGCAGCACTCAATGGCGTGGCACGTGTCCAGTGCAGGCCGCACCCCGAATGCACCAACTGTCACAGCAGGCTGGCTGCCTATGGATTGAATAAGATAGGGTAAACTTGCGACTAATGCGAAAGTTCAACTGCGAATCAAGTGGGCCGGAGCAATACTTTTTGACACGAAAACTAAAAAGTTACACATTACCCTGTTCCTCTTACCAGATCCTACTGTCACCTGTGCGTGACCCTCTGCAACCTTCAGTTTTTCGACATTATTGCATTCGCGAAATTTTCCGCATCCGCCTTCAAGATGAAACGTTTGTCCGCGAACAAGCACAGTCCAGTCAATGTCCGAGTCAGCCGCTGTCCTGCCGTTGACTTGCATCAGACTGTTAGCCCAACCCTCCGCGTAGCTGCCAGTCATCTTTCGGGAATATTCAGTCAGAATTTTGGCGACTCCTTCCAGCAGGCAGGCCATTCTCTGCTGGCACTCCGCTCTCTCAGATGTGAAGCCAGCTTTGCTGAGCAGTTGATGCAGCTCTTCGCTGAGCTGCTCGTCCTGCTGAACATCGTCTTTGAATCTGGAATGGGGAAAAAGTTCTTTTTTATATATTAGGCAATCATTTAAATCTATACGCCTATAGCCATTGAGGCTATCGAAGTTCTACGCTCGTAGACATCTATGCCGACGGCAAGTAAAAGACATGGAAAAGCTGCTTGCGGAAAAAACTTACGTAGGCAAAGAACTTGAAGGTTTTCTGGAAAGAGCGACCGGCTTCTTGATGGGCGGACTGCTGAAAGGTTTGCAAATTTTCTGTCAATTCTAAGTTTGAATGATAAAACTTCTGTTGAGCGCAACGAACTTAGAAAATATTTGTGCATGGGCTGACCTTACTTTCTTGGGACACAGCAGCCGCAGCAGCTGCGAGTGTCCAAGCCTCTCTGCCAGCTGCGTACACGTCAGGCCTTGGCCGTCTCGATGGTCCGCATTCGCTCCCCTGTCTTTCAGAAGCTTTGCAGTTCTAATGTGACCCGCCTCGCAGGCTCGCGTCAATGCCGTTCTACCCTGATGATCTTGAGCTCCCACTGACGCTCCCAGATCCAACAGCTTATCTATGAGCTCGTGGTGACCAGAATCAGCCGCTAGCATGAGCGCAGTTGCTCCTGAGCTGTCGGGCACATCAACATGCTCTTTGCTGAATCTCTCGTCGTCCATAAGCGTTAGAGCCAGTGAGACATGGCAGTGTGAGATTGAGAGACAGAGCAGCTGGGTGATTCGATCGGGATTCATCTTCGACAGAGTCGACTTCAGAACGGAATTTCGGCCCTCGATGGCCATCGAAGCCGTGAAGCTGAGGACGTGGCTAAATTCGAAGAGCCAGTCGGGCTCAACGCCGAGAAAAGCCACAAATTCTTCGCGCAAACGACAGCAAGCCGCCACGGCGCATTCTCGGCGGAAGGCGATTTGCGAATCGGGATTTTTTAGAGCGTTAAATAGGAATTCAACGATCTCCTGTTTTCCAACACTTGCGGAACACTTGGCTGCCTCTATGCAGCACTGATCGCTTATATTCGGATCGGAAATAGCACCCACGAGCGACCTCACAAGTTCCCATTTGCACTCACTCGCAGCTGATTTCACGGCATCCTTGCAGCACTGGTCTCTTGAACGCTGATCGACCACTGTCATCACCAAAAAATTCGACCGCTCGCCAAAGGCGCTCTTTGGCAGCAGATTTCGCCGCCTCGATGCAGAATTGATCCTTTAAACTTTGATCAGCAACTGTCTCAACGAAAAACATCAGTTCCTCCAACTGGCCAAATTTCAAAGCGGCCTTAGCGGCATGCACACAGATCCGATCTCTCATGCCACTGTCAACGAAGAGTTCAACAAGAAGTCTCACTAATAGCCAACGTCTCGCATTTGAAGCAGCTTCCGATGCCTCCATGCAGCACCTGTCCCTCAAACTCGGGTCTTTGATTTGTTGCACCAGAAATCGAACGAGTTCCTGCTGACCGTCTTTTGCAGCAGATTTTGCTGTTTCCACGCAGCTTCGGTCTCGCTTCTGTTCGCATTGAAATAACTGTGCAACAAGTCTTACAAAATCCCACTGATGCTTGGCTGCAGCGGTTCTCAACACCTTGCTGCAACATTCGTCTCGAATATCCTGGTTGGCGATTTCTCGTCTTACATCCCACTGGGCGAATTTCGAAGCCGATTCCGATCCAGCAGCTCTTAGCTGATCCTTCACAGTTGGATTGGCAGCTTCCTGGACTAGAAATCTCACTAAATCCCACTGCTCATTGCGTGCGGCATCCGGTGCGATCTTCTGGCAGCAGAGATCTCTTGTCTCTCGGTTAGAAATTGCCTGCACGAAAACATTCAGCCAAGGCCACTGCTTGCACATTGTAGCAGTTTGAGCTGTCTCAAAGCAGCACGTATCTCTCTTTCTCCCGTCATTAATGCTCTGCGCAAGAAACTGCACCATTTCCCACTGCCGACTATGCGCTGCTGTTCGCGCGCTGTCATGACAAAATTCGTCTTTGTGGCGGTACGACGGAAGCGTCTGCAGGTGATCCCTAACGGCCTCGATATCGCCTCTGTTAACTGCCTGACGAATACGCACTTTCTCAGTCATCTGTGCTCTCCTGATGGGCTTGGATACTTGATAGACCTGCTTTTCTGCTCAATCAAGGTTTGGGGAGAGTAATACTGTTGCTATAGTGTAATTGCGGAGGATTCATTCAACGGCAGAGCCACCCATGGGGAAATCCCCTGGCTGACTATGAACAGGAAACCCAACATCAGATTCAATGCGGACTCGACCGTGTTTGGCATTTAAATTCCCGAAAAAGTCTCAGTAAAGATTCTAGAGTGAAAATGTGAAGAATCTGATCTTGCATCGAACTGAGGAGCTGGGGATGATAGCTAATCGACCTTGGAACCAGAAAGGGTGTCGCAAACTTATCCCAAAAGTACAAGCAGCTAACCATAGCGCGACGGCTTCTGGGTAGGAACCCACTGTAGGACAGGCAGCAGCGCACCAAAACTTCACATCTTCTCAAAGTACTCCCATCTCTGAACGTAATGCTGCACTTAGGGTGCTCTCAGAGTCAATAAAATTTGAGTCGAAAAGCTAAAAACTTACGAAATGACAAAGGAAAGAATGTACTTTCTTGAATGAAAGTATATTTGATTTATTAAACTTAAAATGGTGGAGTCCAAAAACTTTTCAGGTAACCCTTGTGGTGCCATCGAAAACCTCTTTCTCTCTACTCAAACGACCAGTGTGATAATAAGGGAAATGGAGATAATAATCCATCTTAATTTCCAAATCTACCGCAAAACTATGTACTATAAAAGTGCAAATCGCAGACAATACTCAAATTAGAGAAAAAGCAACAATGCGAGCGTAGATAGATTAAGTCGCCGCAATACATTCTATCGATTATTACGTGTGCCTCAAAAACGAAACTTACCTGCTACAGTGCAAGCTTTTTTTGGTCGTTATTGTGGGTATGCCTTGGTTTTTAGGGCAAGATGGGCGGAATAAACAGTTTCTTAGCTATATAAACTCTATCTATCTGTGATGCAAAAGAGACTAAGCAGTTACATTGTGAATGCTAATTGCTGTCCCGTAGCCAGTCAAAATAGATTGGCACAAGTCTTACAAGAACAATTCGAAGGTATGTATAAATATAGAGGCAGAGAAAGCTCTGCTGTCCTCGCACTATGATATCTACTAGCTATTTAATTGTGAGGTTCGGGTGGGGGGCCTCTACAGCAGCTCGCACGTATGCACAGTTAGTTATCAGCAGCATTTCTACAGAGCACAATGGGTCTTGAGCCTCCCCAAGCAACAGGTACGCGCGTAAAACGCGCATATTTAGAGCGTAATGTCACACACATATCGCGTTATTATACGAGCATATTTAGTGCGTTTTAGACGCGATACTTTGCTCAAAGCATAAACGAATCCGTGAAACCTATAGATACATGTGTTAGTCCTGTTCCTGTACCCGTCTGCAGCATTGCGTTATTACTGCGTATTTTCTGTGTTACCAAAGGCACGTATTTCGTGCGTTCGCTTACGCGCGTACAGAATTAATAAAAAATGCGCGTAAAACGCGAACGAAAACGCGCGTTTTATGTGCGTAATACGCGCGTACCTGTTGTTTGGTATAAGATAGCTGCTAGTGCATGCGGGTCGACGGGTTAATGTTAGATTTCACGCATTAGTAAAATGCAATAATTTGTTTTGCAAAACGGCATGCACAATGTACATATACGCTTATCTATTCATTCTAATAAATTCGATGAAGACGCAATGATAATTTTCTGTTGTTTCCCTTAACATATATCGGTCTAAGGGCCAGGATGCGTGCCTAAAAAGCTTCATCTACATGTGAAGACATGTTTGACATGTCTTCACAATGTTTGACATTAATTTGACAAGACATGTATTACAGTTTCAAATGAAGTAACTCATATTAAATATAGACAAGGTGCATTTATAAAGGAAAACTAAACTACCTCTCTCCACACTGTAATTAACTTATTATTCCATGTCCATTAAAGAAATTTTTGCTAACCAAAAGGTAAACTGTAAAACAATAATAATTGGCGAATTGCTTGGTCAATTGTATACAACTTTTTAATCACATGTACGTGTAATAACATGAAAAAGCATGAACATACTGCCTGGACATGCAACAGTATTAAAGTAATTAACAAGGATGTACCTTAGATGTATGAGTGTATGCATGCAGTAAAAGTGCTGGACAATTTTTTGCTGTTGATGAGGACGCACTTTTTTCCAAATCCCGCGCTAGCACATGAGCTCTAAACTTACTAGCCTACTGACAGCAGGCTAAGGGCATTTTTATTCTTTTTCTGCGAATTTTCATAGAATCTATAATGTCTGGTCATACTAGTAGTCATAATAACATAGGCGCAGCTTTTTGGGTCATAAATCATCGCTTTCGAAGCTGGTCTGACAGCCACCTGCGCCTCACACAGTGTTGAGGCGGGCGCCAGATGGTCTGAGAGGATGCGAAGGAGAGAGCTTTTTTCTCATCATTTTGACAGGCCATCAAGATTTATGAGGTCAGAGCCTATTGTTCGTGTTCACTCAAGCGTGTGACAGCTTTGACAGCTATGCGTTTTACCCCTAAAAGTGCCTTGGGATTAGCGATTAGTGATTTCTCTTCATTATCTTCACTTTCTATTTAATAAGAGCTTTCTAATGTATATTTTTTCATTAATTTCTGTCAATCCTACGCAAAAAGTCATAAATCATTTTGTTGCGATTTTGATTGATTTATGACCGCACCTGTCATCTTTTTACGACCCTGTGGGAACTGATAGGCTCTCCTGGTCACGTGATTCTGGGTAGCAACAAGCTTAGCCAATCAGAAAATTTGGCGCTCATTTTAACAAAACGGCTCAGCCAATCAGAATCGACGTGTTCCATTATAACAAACTATGGTCCAGTTGGCGGCTATTTAAACCGGTGTTTTTGGCCCGCTTGAACCTCAACCGGCTCTCCCGCGGAGGAACCTTCCCGACATTTCTGGTTCCCGGAGCCCGACCGTCGTTTCTTGATCCCCGGATTGCGACTTCCCCCCTCATCATCAAGGACGAGTCCCCTGGTCATCTGCAGCGAACATCAAAGTTAAGATAGCTATCAAAGCTAGCTATCAGCGAAGATTGTGTCAGCATCATCCCGAGTCTACAGCTGCGAAACATCAAGCCGATTCGGTCACTGTGGATTTCCTGGTCTCCGGCTTTTGAGTTTCTGATTGGTTGGGTGAGAGGCTACCTGGACTTGCTTGATTGGGTGATCCCTTATCTGTCCCCTGTTTCAGTAGTTGAATTAGGCGCACACTTTTGCTCTTTTTGTTCAGTAGTGCTGTTTTTGAGGCAGAGATCATTCAATAATACTGTTAAGTAGTCTGAAACTCCAATTCAATCTGAAGTGTGAAGTGATCTAAGGAGGTTAAATCGAACAGTTATTTTTATCGGTTTTATTTCTTTGTTTGCCGATGGCTCAGATGAGTAGCTAAGCTAGTAGGCGCCGGTCACAGTGGACCAATGGCAAGGCAGTTCTCAGTCGATCAATCTATCAAATCAGGGAGAAAAATTGCCAGTAGTGCAGAATCGGCGCCAGAGATGTACTTTGTGCACTCTAGGTTCGCCAAGCGGCTCGGGTAATGAATCATGCGGTCTCTGAAGTTCGAGTTAGTCTATCATCAGCGCTATGAGAGGCTAGTTGGCGCGTTGAAGGCCAAAAGTACAATTCTTCGTATTTAGCAATGTAATAGTACATGTAGCTACCCCATAGTCTCGCCACTGCAAGAATCCTCTGCACAAGTCCCCTCTGTACCTGCATGGCCAATGCGATCGAGTCCCAGCAGTGTCCCTTAACATCGGCTATGACTTCGAGATTGACAGCAAAAAGACACTAGTTGGCAGGTAAGTGCAAAACCCCCTCTAGTCGGAAGCCCGATTTCGAAAGTCCCGGTGTGGTGAGCCAGGACGTACGGGCTGGTGGCAGCGAGTTAGCTAATTTGCGGATTAACTAATTTCTACCTTCAAAATTCTCCCTGCTCGTCTCTCGCTGTCCCTCTCTTAGCTATAGGACCTAGACTGCTCGCCTCACGATCAAGCTACCATGGGGCTGACCATCTGACAGGAGTGGGGGCCAGGACTCCACTATGCACCCTTCCCATATGATTCACGCGGGAATCCCGGCATGGCCACGAGTGTCTTCCCATGCGACATGCAGGCACACGCCGCGTGCCTCCATGTCGCATGGGAAGACATGCGTGCACACACGACGGGAAAACGCGTCTCCCCGTGAAGTTCTCTCGCGTGAACATGTTGTATGCATGCGTGCATTATTCGCGTTCCATATAATTTATATACGAATCTACATGAGTATTCAATGCATGTACACAGGTGCACACAGGCTTTGAACAAAACAGCTACTTCTAGTTACTTTCATACGTAGCTTCACATACCGAGATTGAAATGCATTGCGAATTTTTCTATGCAGTACTTCCAATGCATACGCCCTCTTAATTTACTCCCTATTCGCATAAAAGTACTTCTTAAAACTAGAATTCCACAACTCCCAATTGAAAACCAGGAATCTGGAAGTCAAGGTAGAAGAAATAGAACTAAAATGAACAAAACTGACAAAAACGGAGCAGTAGTACTGGTTTAAATACTAACTTAGTAAATAAATGCCTAATTTGTAAATATTGTAGGGAATCTTTTTTACAAACAAAGCTCGATCTTTGTGTATTAAAATAAGCAGTGTTTTGCTCATAAGCAAAATGTATCACACGAGAAACATGCAATATATAAAAATATATATAATGCAACACGCTCGATTATACATACACGTGATACATGGATCATAATGCAAATGTGAGAAACCAAAGAAACAATATTAGAAAGGCAAATCTAATAAAACTGAAACATTAAAGTGTGTAAGAGAGAAAGAGTAGTATTTCGAACATAAGTAATAACGCGACTTAAATTTTTGATAATCATAACGTGCATAATGAGACTACGAATGTGCACTACGTAAGCAAACGGTTATCAATGAACTGTGCAAGCAAAAAATAAAATGGTTAACTAACTTCATCAAACTCAATAAGAGGGCACACATGAAGTAAATACGGGGTCGCAGAAGAAGCTGGCATAAACGAGCATCGATAAGTGATGTCGTTTAAATCAATAGTCCTGTAGTTTGCCTCCGTAGGATGGACCAGGAGATACTTAAACGTGGGGCATTTGTTCGTCACAGTACACAGCTGCATGTACATTCGCTCCAGATGTGGACATTGTGATGTTGGTCGTGTAATGGTGGGGCGCATAGTCTTGGCAGTTTTAATGATAGCCGTTGATGGTTCGCGGAAGTTGTGAATACTGTTCGACTTTAAAGAACGATCGTAAATTGAAGAATGATTCCATTCGTAACAGCTGATTTAACTTTTTGTCGGATGTTCCAGACCGTAACTGCTAATAATAGTAAAGAGCGGCAACATCTCGCTTAGGAGTCGAGTATGTAATAAAATCTTCACTCCAGTCTGCGTTCTGAGATGAGTGCCCATTGAACTCATGTGGCATCGTTTGGCAACCCTACAGTAGCCAATGACGGCGTCAGAATTCGCTGACTCAGGCTTAATTGCGGCGCTTGCGAAAGGGTACTGACAGGAGTCTTTACAGAGAGGGC
Organism: Macrostomum lignano; assembly: GCA_002269645.1. NCBI lineage: Eukaryota > Metazoa > Platyhelminthes > Macrostomidae > Macrostomum > Macrostomum lignano. The sequence goes on along the minus strand of NIVC01002554.1, from coordinate 11,230 downwards.
ATCATGACTCGGGACAGTATCAATTGAGTCTTGATCAGATTCCATTAAAAGTCGCCCAGTTATGCTGAAATTAAAAAAATGCAGAATACCAATTGGTGGAGTGTTTCCAGTTAAAAATATTACAATAAATTGGAGAATGACAAGTTACTACTATACAACAGGATTAGCGAACCAAGCTAAGGTGGTTTGAAAAAATGAAGGTGCAAAGAGCTGGTATCAATAGCTTTGGAAGCTTAAGTTATTTTGTTCATTTAGCTTAAATCTATTCTGAAACTAATGTCATTATGCCACTAAAACAAAATTATAGTTAAACTCAATTAACCATGACTGCTGAACCACAGATCATATACTTTTGTCTTAAATTAATTAAGTCAAAATGTGGAATTAAACTTGACTCCATAGAACAAACTTAATAATGTAATGACCACTGTGCCATTGGCCCTTAATAACAAGCTTAGGTTTCATTTGAATTTTTGATACAAAAAATAGCAACTGGATAACTAAGTTTTGATTAGGCCTACAACCTTGTGCAAGCAAATGTAAAATACAACAGATACAATTATGTCCTTGGCTTTGCTAATAAATGCCATTATTTTATAATGCAAACATATTTACCTAAACATAACTAAACATAACATAACATAACATTACTTAAACATAACACCAAACATAAAAATGACTTTTAACTATAGCTACAATATCATTGTGGGTAGATTTAACCAAAAGTTCTTAAAAAAGAAAAGCAAAGCTCTATATTGCAGTAATATAAAATATTTAAATAGCATTATAAATTTGGTAGGCCAAATTGAAGTCAATGAAATATAACAATATACATAATTTCCAAAAATGGAATAGTTTAGAAAATGAATTGGTACTAATATCATTGGTTTCACATTGGAATTTAATTAATTTAAAATTATATAAATTATCCAGTCAGCTGTTTTATAAGTAAGATCTCACTTTGTGGTAGGTTGTAGCTTAGTGGTTAGTCTAGGGATGGTACAAATATGAAATTTCAAATGGATTTGATTTGAATATTTAACATAGCTGACTTGAAACCAAATATTTTTAAATATAAGAAATTAACAAACTCATGGTTCTAGCTTTTCTATGTACTGCTTGGTTTTTAAAAAGTAAGTCACATGCTGTCTCAGATGATTGTTCATCACAGTTGTTGTGCCATCACACTTAACTAACAGCGTTTGTCTTCCATAGCAGCCGCAACTAGCCAAAACTGTTAACAAAAGAAAAGCATAAGTAGCAATAGGCCAGCCAATAGCAATGCTCTGATTGATATAGCTAGAGAGGGAGTAGGTTAATAAACTTATTATGGAATAGATTCTACTTAGACTACAAAATGCTAAACAAGGTAAGAAATTCAGACAAATAAAGGCTTGTCATTGGTCTATGCATTTACCTAAATGGACAAAATAAACTAACACTGAAAGTAAAAAGATATCCTAAGAAGTTTGTAGGGTTCAGAAGAGAACCCTAGACAAAGCTATCAAGCACTAGAAGTTGAAGAATACAAAATAAAATAATTAAAAAAGAAGACTAAATCTTTCCAAAAGAAAAAGATAGATCAACTAGCTACTATATTTACATATTGACCATGTTCAATGAAATGCCATTAATTAGTTTAGTTATCTGTAGAAGGGCTATGGGCACCCTGGTGCAATGCTTTTATAAACCTATAACCAGTGGGGAGGCAATTATGCCCATTCTACTTACTTCTGAGCATACACAGGCACATGGATATATACATAGGCAATGGTCACACAGAGGTATACATCTGCTCTGACTTTCTCATTGTCAGCACTATATATTCTCTGTGCCTTGGGGCTTGCCCCTCATGGGTGTCAATCACACTATAAGCCCTTAGGCCTGTTTTGGTCTATGACTCTATTCCATGTTTCAGTAAATTTATAGACCTGTTTGTCATAATACCAATATATGAAAAGAGATAGGTATAAAGGTTATATTTTTATTAAGGAGATTTTTTATTATACTATAGAGTATTAAGGAAGAAGCAGGGGGTTTATGGCTCTATGGTTAGTATATAAAAATATATAGCTATATTTTATAACTAAAAAAACAATTTTCCTTTGCCTCTTGCTAGTGTCCAAGCTTAGCAGTGAATAACTTCTTTAAAATTCATTAAATACTTTGCTGCCAGTTTGCTAATGACTTGACTTTGGGCATCAGCATTAGTAAGCTTGTGTTAATTCTTTATGTCTATACAAAAAATGCTTATGACAAAGTGTGTGTAAACATTTTGCTATATGACCTAATACCTAATAGAATAAACCAGAATGCTCAATTTTTTATATATATTTTTCCTATGTGTACAGATGGAAATTATATGCTAAAATTTTTCTTCACCCATTTTCATGCCAGAATTTTTCTGGGCCAAAGACACCTTGTTGACTTAACTATTGCTAGGCCTACTATATAGTCTATTAAGTCAAGTAGAATCCAAAATAGCTATAATTTGAGTTTTTGGAATATGGAATTTAAACAGTATTAAAACATAAAAGGTAGTTAGGTAGGATAAGACAAAGGAACAAGTGTAGAGCGAAAGGGAGTTCTTTAGGAATTCAATATAATATACAGTTTTTTGGTAATAAAGGTAATATTAATAATAAATTAAGTGCCAAATATATAAATAAAAGGAATGCAATATTGTAATAATAAAACAAATAAGAAATCTTAATAATTGTCCTCTGTCTTGTTTTTGTAAATTTTCATCTGAGAGTTAGGAGTTAAGTAGCAAATCCTTTGCATTTTATATAGCAAAAAATAAATGCACTTAGCTAATGTATACATAAAACAGGAACTGATTGCATTCATAATATCTAGCTATAAGCCCAATTAAAAGTAAATTTAATAGCATACTGGCATACAAAGGGTGACGAAAATACCAAGAACAAAAAATATATAGGCCTAACTTTTGTTCTATTGGGTTCTTCTGCAGACATAATCTGGTTATTAAAATAATCAAAATTACAGTGGTAGTAGTAGTTATGGAGCGCAGTTAGTAAGGTGATAGGCAATCGATATATATTGATACGCCACGTGATAGACTATTAGTGCTTACATCATTGGGTGGCACCACGATGACTGACTATTTTATTCGTCGCCTGTCTTTTCAACTATAGCCCATGCAATGCACGTTCGACAAGAGTCCAGGCGCTAAACATTTAAAAAATCTTCCGCGTTTTGATTACACCGCTTTGCTTTATAAATACTTTAACAAAGATGGAAGTAAGCTGCGTCAGAAGTTTATGTGGATGCAGATTGCATCGCTTTATCTCAAAAAAATGGTTTTTGTTGCTTTTTAAATCATAAATTGTAGTTAAACAATTACTTGTGACTAAATTTTAGTCGCATTCCTTCTATAGTGTATTCTCTCGAAAGCACACAGTTCTTGATTCAATGTGGCTTCAAATGAGTTTACTTGATTTTTATATCTTCATTTTTTATTCAATGTTAATTGAGCGGCGAGAGAAACGATTGGCTGCAAAATATTTATGGTATAGTAAGAGATGCATTATTTCTATTAGAAGTTTAACAGTTTAAGAAAGATATTCATTATACTTGATTTAGGATGCGATCCCTTGCTGCTGCTTATCTATGCTACTTTAAGTAGCATAAAAAGAAGTAGCATAGTTGACAAATTTCTGATTCTCTAATGTGAAAACGCGTGATTTGTCCATGAAATCACGTGCATACCTTTTACCACAAGCACACGTGAACTGGCATGTTCCCGTGACGTGAATTGCAGGAACACGCGTAGCGCATGTATGTCCATGCGTGTCGCGTGAAACATGCGTGAAAGTGCCGTTTTGGGCGCATGGTGTCTAATTGATTTATTTCTGAGACCTGAGGCCCGCGAAGGCTTCCCCACAAGGGGGCCGGAAGGTCGAAACCCATCACTGTGAGCAACAGTCCTGAAAAATCGTAAGGAATTATATAATTAATTTGGTAAGAAAAGCATTTGAATAAAGTACGTGATTCTATATCCATAGAAATCAGTATATGGACATTTAAGTTCAGACAGTTTTTATTTCGTATGTCGGAAATTCTTTCTATCAATTAAAGCAAAAATAACCTTAACAGTTTGCACCTGGCAGCAAAATATTATTGTTCTGCTCGTTGTAAAATTAAGTTAAAAATATAAACCTATTTAAGGATTACACTAAAATTATTCTGAATACAAACTAAGCGTCTACCTTTAGAAGCAAACTTGATTTCGCTTCTATTCGAGTTTTTTAATTCGATAGTTCGAGACCTATATCACGCGATATGCATTTATGCCGTATTTTAAAATGAATCAAGCATCTCCATTTCCATTCCCATCTCCACAATAGGTTTAATGGCTTAGAGAGAAATAATTTTATTGAATTTAGTCTGCAATTTTCTTTACATTAGAATTTTTCACTGCTTTGAATAATTGTGTAAGTGAAAAAGAAAGAAATTAAAAGACAATCGATAAATGCATTTTTGTATAGATACTAAAAATTGCATTGTCACTATAAAATTACAAATTTTTTTCTGTTTTTTTCTTTTCGATACATTTAGGTAATTTTTTATGAATTATTGAAATATTTCCTAACCAAGATAGCACATTAAAAATCATTTCAGACAAGATAAGACTCAGTATTACTCCTACTAGACTTTGCTTAACTTTGGACCTAGGTTATTTTCTAAATAGCATTTTTCTGTACATTAGGTTTTATTTATATTTATTGAATTAAGTTGAAAATTTATCTTTAATGTAGAAATATTTGCAGCCAAGAGAAGTTCTACTTTTTTACTTAAAAGATGACAAATTCCGCAAATCATGTGGAAACTTATTTGAAAACTTTCTTTTTCTTCAATAATTTTGTTACATTCGTGCCTGAGAAATCATCACCTAATCGTTGATATAATTATAACAATTATTTACTGCCAAACCTATTATGAAGCGGTTAGCGAGACCTCCAAAAACGAACCCCAAGGCGCCTCAACTGCGTTCTCCTAATGGCAATCCGGCTCGCCGATTTAAAGCCGCGGCGGTCATGGCGCCCATGTTCATCAGCGAGGAGCAGAGCAGGGAGAATCTCTATCGGCGCTTGCTGTGCGGCAACTTGGATGAGCTGCCAAAGAAGGACACAAAATCGATTAGAATTTTCATTAGCTCTACTTTCTCAGGTGATTAAATCTACAATGGCAGAGTAGAGAGGGTAATCATGTATCTACACAGGCAGAATTCAGAAGCTGTTGAGCACCCAAGACCAAAGCGCATTCTTAACTTTTCTTCAGACATGGCGGTTGAACGGAACGCGCTGATGAAGACTGTTTACTCCAAGATGAAGGAGTTCTACCGTGATCAGTATGGCCTAGAATTCCAGGTAAAAGCGTAATTGAAATCATAAGAATTTATTTTTTCCCTATTGAAACAGTCAAAGCAGAATAATTTGACCACGGATTCTTTCAGATCGTGGACATGCGCTGGGGCATCCAGGACGCGGCGTCCTCCGATCACAAGGCCTCGGAGATGTGCTTCAACGAGATTCTCAACTGTCAGCGCCTCTCTAGTGGGCCGCATTTTATGGTGAGGATTAGCATAGCTCCATATTTTCGAGGTTGTATCAATACATCTGAAATTCCTAAGTGCGAACCATGCAGCCTTTGTACTCGAAGTTGAGTTCGAATTTAAACGTCTAATAGCTCGTACCTGCCGTCCACTCAGATATTTCATGATTTCCCTAACTGCGAACGCAACAGTTTTTATTTTCGATTTTTTGCCCTCTAATGGCCGAGCGACCAATTTAAGGAATAGCTATGGTCTAGATTAGCGCTAGCACTAGCGCAACAGATGCAAAATACACCCCCGGGATCCCCATAGACAATCCTGAGCCATCGCTACGGCGGCAAAGAGGCGCCCAACCGGCTCACCGAGGAGGAGGCCGGCATACTCGAGGCTGCCATGTCCGACCGGCCGGACGACTTGGCCCTGCTGCATCGATGGTACTGCGCGATGAGAACGGCCGGCCGCCTGTGTACAATCTGCGCCCACTGGAGTCCGAGGCCGAACAGACCGAGTGGGCGCGCGATGGCCCCGCGCTGCAGAAGGCGCTGGAGGTCGCTGCAAATGCGGCGGTTGCAAAAGGCTCAATGACGTCGGCCGGGGCTATCCGGTTCTGTACGTCAATTACGCATCAAGAGATTCAAATTGGCGTGCTGGACGCCCATCCTGAGCTGAAGCCATTTGCCTTTGCCATCTTCCGCGACATAACTGACATTCAGCAGCGTCTCGACGAGGGCGACAAAGCGGCGCAAAGATTCGCCGATCCCGAGGCAGCGAGGCGTTGGACGGACTGCGATCGCGACTGCGGGACCTGCTGCCTAAAGGCGTCACGGAATACTCTTTGACATGGCAGCCTCCAAAAGGTATCAGCCCCGAGGTTCATGCTGATTACCTGGACAGCGTAGTTAAGGACTTTGAGATGCAGGTATGAGTCGATTCCTTGCTTGTGTATGGTTATGAGTCAAAATCGTACTGACTGTAAAACACTTGGCTTTGATTAGTTGCTGAATCAAATTTCTCTACCGATCTCTATTTCTCTATCTCTATCTCGATCTCTATAGCTCCCATAGGGGATTCCGAGAAAATATGCTGACGATTCAACGGTTAGAAGAGGGTTTGATCTACTTATCCAGTAATATAAACTTGTGGCATTCTAATCCCATAAACAATGAAAACCTACCAAAACCCACCCGCAGGTCCGGCGTCTCGTAGACACATTCAGACAGCGCAGGTCGGAGCTGCAAGCGGACCCGTTGTACGCCGAGGTTTTGCAGCACGCGCATCACTGCGTTCGCTACGTGACCAACTTTCAGGGCAGGAAGGAGTTTCTTGACCAGCTGCGCGACTACACAACGGGCGACTCCAGGCAGCCGCTGCTGCTGTGCGGCAGCTCCGGCTGCGGCAAGACCTCCATCATGGCCAAGGCTGCCAAGAGTGCTCGCTCTTGGCTACCGCCGGATAACCAGCCGTCGGCTCTACTATTGCTGCGCTTCTTGGGAACCAGTCCCTCCACAAGCAGCATTCGTCAGACTGTGAAGCAATTGTGTCAGCAGTTAGCAGTGTTCCTTGGCTCTACAGAGGCACAGCAAGTTGCAGGAATGGACAGCTTCCAAGAGCTGGTCAGCACGTTTTACGATTTTCTGCAACAGCTGGGAAAATCGCGCCGTGTTATCATTGTGCTGGACTCCCTCGATCAACTTGATGCTTCCGACTACGCCTACCAGCTCACTTGGCTTAGGTCCGAGCTGCCTCCAGGCTGCAAGATGATACTAAGCTGCCTGCCAACTCTGCACGGTATTAGGGAGAATTTTCTTCAGCTGCTACCGGACCGAGTAATGGATGTTCCACCGCTGGAGCCAGCATTGTGCGAGGAAATCACCAGGGCGCGGCTGGAAAAGTCAAAGCGCCGTCTTACGGAGCCTCAGTGGGACGCGCTTCGAACGGCATTTGCAAGCTGCTCTTTGCCTATCTACATTGGCCTGGTGTTCCGTCAGGCGCGACGATGGAGTTCGTACACCCCGCTAGACAAAACATGCTGGAACCGACTGTTGAAGGAGCGATTCGGCTGTTGCTTAGCCAACTTGGCACTCGTACGGCGAGGTGCTTGTACGAAACGCGCTATCCTACGTGACAGCATCCCGAACCGGTCTGAGCGAGGCAGAGATTGAGGACCTCCTGTCGCTAGATGACGACGTCCTGCGAGAGGTGTTCACGCACCACTTGCCGCCGTTCATTCGCGTGCCACCGTTGGCTTGGACCCGCATTCGACAACAGATCGACGACTACCTGGTTGAGCGCGAAGCCGACGGTGTCACTGTGCTATTCTGGTACCACAGACAATTCTGGGAGGTGGCTCAAAAGCTCTACCTCAGCGATCCAGAGCACAACAGGATTATTCATTCGCGAATGGCCGACTACTTTTTTGGAGAGTGGGCCGCCGGTCGGGAGAAGCCGTTTGAATGTCCGGAAAGGGTCAAGGCCAAATTGGAGCGAGATGTGAGCGCTGTGTCAATCCTCGTTAATTTTCAGCTTTTTCGATGTTAAACTTTGTTTCACTTGTAATGCAAAAGCTTTATTTTAGCTATAACTAGACTAGAAATAACTTAGAATACCCCGTACGAAAGTACTACTCGTAGTATCACCAGAGTAGGAAACATTCTCAAAAATATTTTTGTGTTTATTTATAGTGAGACAGAATTAGTAAAGACGAACTATTTCTTTACTACAGGGCCTACCCGTGCCAATGGCCGCAGATAGGCAGGTCCCAGCGCAGCCGTTTGTTCTTCGAGTCGAGAGTGACAAGCCGTACTACAACCTGCGCCGCATCAACCAGCTACCGAGGCACTTCATCAGAGTGGCCGAGTTGTGGACTTTCTCGAGCACGTTGCCTTTAACCTGGATCATCTGCAGTCCAAGTTGGCCTCCAGCCGGCGCCATCAGCTGCTAATGGACTTGCATCTGTTTTCGACCTCAAGAAGAAGGAGCGCGGCAGTGAACAGAATGAGCTCGACCTCACTCGGATCTACAACGCGTTGCGCATCTCAGCGTACAGCCTGAGCCACAGTCCGCTGAGTTTGCCTGTGGACCTCTGCGGCCGCTTGCAGCCATTCGCTGCAGATCCAGACGCATTAGCGACCTGCTTGAGGCGTGCAAGAAGGACAGTCCCCTGCTACTGCCTGTTAATAATTGCCTGGACACTGGTAGTGGATACACGCACTGCACTGTGCAGGTAAGTCAGGCCGTCACTATCTTAAGGCGCACGTAGATATCATTTGAGGGAAAACCTCGCTGGCTATGTAACTTGTCAACTTAATTCATTCTGAAGGTACGCCTGTCCATTGGCAACCTGTGTGAAGATGGCAAGATATACGCAGTGTCTCTGCAAAACAACACCGTCACTTGGTACGACCATGAGGGGTCCGAGCTAAAGACTGTGATTTCCGAGCGGCCTGCAGCATCGCACATTCGATTCGTGGCTGTTCTGCCCACAAGCGGCTGCTTCTGCACAGTCGAGGAGGTAGCGCCCGGGCAGTTCCAGCTGTTGCGGGCAAACATGCGCACCGGTGCCTGGAAGGTTCTCATGCCTAGCCTGCCTGATTCGCTGCCGCTGCAGTACTTCGCCAAGTCGGGCAGCGGCTGCTTGGAAGCCACCGAGGGGCACATGATCTTTGCAAAGACTTTCTACGCCACCATGCCAATCACGTATTGCTTGCTAAAATCGGAGCCGCTTCGCCACTTCCTGTTCCGCTCCTGGCCGATGCAGCTGGGGCAAAGCCTCATCAATGATCGGTGCCTGTTCTACATAGGCCACCGCATCTCGGAGGGCGAAGAAACTTCGGACGAACCACTGACGCCAAGGGTGGTGGACCTGGACACATTCGAAGAAACCGAACTAGATTGCTCCGGGCAAGGTCTGGCGGCCCACGAGCTGACCAGCGAGAACACCAGTTTCTTTGACGATGGAGAGTGCCTCTTCTTGGTGACCTTGAGTCCAGGAGGTGCGCTGTTCACTTTCTACCTATTTGATCTGGATCCCAAGGTTGAGCGTCGAGCTCGACACGAGCTGGAGTTGGAGGCGGCCGTCAACAAGCCGTTCATGACTAGCCTATCGAGGACGGCTTCTGTTGCTGTTGTCATGCTGTCGGAGCCGCTCGGTGACTGTGTTGGATTCTTGTGGTATCCGGAGGCTGCGCGGGTGAGTTTAATTGCTAACTGAGAAGCGTATTTACAAATTTGAAAACATATAAAATTATAATTTTCCACAGACGGTTCCAGTCGCTTATCATCGCGTGCTGGACAAGTCTTACGAACTGGATACAAACGCAGAGATTCACACGGTGCTGAATTGCCCGGTGCACATTAGCGACGATGGCTCGCTGCTGCTGGTGAAGGCCAAGGCCTACTTTACGTTTAACGTCTGGTCTGCCAAGGATGGCAGCTTTCTGCTGGCTTTGCGAGGCGTTTCGGACTACATCATGCTGGGACAGCCATACGGCACGGACTATCTAGTGATTAACACAATGCCAGAGGCCGGCGCCAACGCGTCTACTGTCCAGCTGAAGGTTTTCAACCTCAACAAGCTGGCCGGCCAGCTGTCCGAATTCGAAAGCAATTTCGTGACAAAGAAAGAGGAGAGGCGAGCAGATTTTGTTTTCGACCCACGCGAGCAGGCATTGTGGAGTGGCTACTTCGACAAGCGGCTTCAAGGAGGCGTTATGTACTGCACCGACCTTGGTGGCACAGGCGCTAGAGATGCCAAGCTCCGCGAGCCTCTTCCGGACGGCAAAGTTGATGGATATGATGCCGAAGTTTTAGCCGCAATGTCGCGATTTAAGGAGGCCTGGAACTCTAAGCTCAACCAGCTGTGCAACTTCCCGGATCTGCAGCAGCACGGCCTGTTTTTGCGACTGCTTCCGCGCTATCTTCTTTTTGTCATGCGCCTGGCTTCCCAACCGACGGCGCCCGTCAGCTTTGAGGTGCCGGAGTCGCTGCAGTTGCCACCTGAAAAGGATCGCAGTCGCTCAATGCGCACCCTGAGGGATCTGTTAGGGAATCCTGACTTGCACCTTGCCATTGTCTCGCATCCTGCTGTCGCCCCTTCCCTGTCGGCTACTTCATGCACGGCTGTGACCAGCCTTGGCTACCGGCCACACCGCCTTCGGTCAGCGCCGCAATAGACGGACCGCGAATGCACCTTCTGGTTCGAGGCCCCGGCAATTTGCAGGCACCCCGCCTTTCTGACGTGCTTGACGGACGGTCAACCGAGTCACCTGACCTGTCGGACTATCTACTCTGCCTGGATCTGCCAGGTCGGAAGGTCCAGCGGATTAAAACGTGGCCTGTACCAACTGTTGGAGATGAGTTTGTTGGCCAGGCTCGGCGCGAGGTCGCATTGCAGGTAAGAGAGAAAAGTGCATTTTTTTGCAATGCAGCAAACTTATAAGGGGCGTCCATACATTTATTTAAGAGCTTCGATATAACTGTAGATCAGTGGCAAACTGCTACAAATAGGTGTATATTTTTCAGTTCTGTGAAATTACAAGGTAGTCCGAACCATCGTTTTTTAAGTTCCATGATTACTCGCAAGTATTTTATTGCGCAGGTTTCGCAGAGGCCAGGCAGGTGTGTCAGTACCTGGTGAATAGCGGCAAAGAAAAG